>CM069131.1:67815975-67935500 GCA_035221665.1 Okamejei kenojei | reverse complement strand
ATGGTGGGTTCCGGTGGTCGGAAGAAGAACAAAGAGTGCAAGTGCCAATAGTAGTTAACGGCAACTGCAGAAAGCGACACTTGAAAGACAATGGATCTCTCTTATGAAGGCTTTCTTTGGTCACAGGACAGAACCCACACCCCAAATCAACACTCGACAAAAAAAAGAAGGAACATACATGAGGAACAGGAAGCATCAGAACCCTACCAAGATTGTCTCTTGGAAAACCAAGGCATCACAACTGACGCAGAAGCAGCTTGGAGCTAACGATGATGAGGAACCAAGCTGCTCTTCTCTTGCAGTGTCATTGGATTCTACCATCAGGGCAAACGCCAGAAGAAAGATGTCAATAGCCTTGACCAACTCTGGAAGAACTCCAGAATACGCATCCTTTTGACTGAAGTTGGGCCATCAGCAAAACTGAATTTTTAAAAAAGCTCAGTGATGACGAGGGAGGAGGAAAAGACCCAGCCCCAGAGCTTCACGAGGAGAAGCATGAGCATCAAAACTGAGACTGCCTGTTGGTGGGAAACAGAAAAGGAGGAAGTTAAATTGAAGCAATGTGTGCCATCCCAAGAGAGGATTCACATCTGAAGACGGCCCCCAGTGGGCGTTCAGAGTTGGAACCCAAGACGGGACCCTCGGTGGGTTGCCGAGGACGGAGAGAAGACGACAGGACGTCTTGCCAATGTAAGTACGACAAATGCAAAGAAATGCGACACCTGAAAGCCAAGGGATCCTCTGGTAAGAAGCCTATCCTTGTCACAGGGACGAACCCACATCCAAAATCAACACTACAAAATTGGAAGGAACATACATGGGATGTCAGGACTGTCATAAGAAAGACTGGATAGACTCGGTTATACTCTCCTGGAATTTAGGAGATTAAGTAGGGGATCTTATAGAAACGTACAAATTCTTAAGGGTTGGAGGGCTAGATCAGGAAGATTGTTCCCCGATGGTTGGGGAAGTCCATACAAGGGTCACAACAGCTTAAGGATAAGGGGAAATCCTTTAAGACGGAGATGAGAAAGACTTTTTTCACACTACAGAAGTGGTGAGTCTCTGGAACTCTCTGCCACAGAGGGTAGTTGAGGCCAGTTCATTGCTATATTTAAGAGTGAGTTGGATGTGGCCCTTGTGGCGAAGGGGACAGAGGGTATGGAGAGAAGGCAGGTACGGGAATAACTGAGTTGGATGATCAGCCATGATCATATTGAATGGCGGTCAGTCTCGAAGGCTTGAATGGCCTACTCCTGCACCTAATTTCTTATGTTTCTATGTTTCTATGACAGGAGCATCAGATCTTCTACATGAATAGTCACAGGAAATCAAGGCATCACAACTGACACAGAAGTAGCTGGAGCTAACGATGATTGAGAACCAAGCTGGACTCCTCTTTGGCAGTGTCATTGGATTTTGCCTTCAGGGCAAAGCCAGATAGAAAAAATGACAAATAGCCTGACCAGCTCTGGAGGACACTGCGAGCAAGAACAGAATCTCCGGGAATAATGAATCATTTTGACTTAAATGGAGCCATCACCAATGTCAACACACGAACTAAAAGAAAACACCAGTGATTGACGAGGAGGAAAAGACCCAACCAGGACCAAACGGATTTCAATGAGCATCACAACTGACAGCTGCTTGTATGTTGGGGAGCACAAGCAAGGAGGTTGAAGATGCAATGTGTGCCGTCCAAGAGAAGAATCGGCAGCTGAAGACGGGGCCCAGTGGGTGCCGGAGAGTGATGGGCCCACAGAAGGTGCCAGAAAGAAGATGAAGAGGATCAGTAGGCAAAGATTTATGACAAATGAACCCAGTTTCAATCACCCAAGCGAGACGGTTAAAGAGCTGATGCCCTTGGGAGCGAGAAGACGGATGTCCCTTCCAAAAGAGGACAAAACCGCAGCTGAAACAGGCTCTCGGTGGATTCTGGAGGTTGGATTGAGACGGGACCCTCGTGGGTGCCGGAGGTCCGAGAGAAGATGAAGAGGAGTAATTGCCAATAGAAGTAACCGACAATTGCAGAACGCGACACCTGAAAGAACAAAGGATCTCTGGAAATGAAAGCCTAAAAAAATTCCCCTCGGCACTGGATAGAACCCACACCCAAGTCAACACTCGACAAAAGAAAAAGGAACATACATTGAGGAACAGCAGCATTGAACCCTGCCAACGGATTGCCCCTTTGAAAACCAAGGTACACAACTGAACCAGAAGTAGCTGGAGCCTAATAGTGATTGAGGAACCAAGCTGGACTCTTTGCAGTGTCATATGGATTCACCATCAGGGCGAAGCCAGAAAAAGATGTCAAATAGCCTGACCAGCTCTCTCTGGAAGGACTCTAGTATGATGCATCCTATTGAGTGAGATGAGCCATCGCCATTCAACACTGAAATAAAAAAAAGCACCATGATGATAGGATGAAAAGACCAGGTCAGACAAACGAAGGAGAGCATGAGCAATCATAACTGACGCTGCATGTGTGTGGGAGAAGACAGTGCGCAAATGATAGTTATGAAAAATGAAGAATGTTACAACTGAAAACCAAGGGATCTCTGGTAATGAAGTCTATTTCCCTTTGTCCTAAGACAGCAACCCCATGCACGCAACACTGACAAAAGAAAAGAAGGAACATACATTTATGGAACAGGAGCATCCAAACCCTACCATGGATTGTCCACTGGGAAAACCAAGGCTCACAACTGACCAGACGTAGCTGGAGCCTAAAGTCAATGGGAAACAACTGGTCTCCTCTTGCCAGTGTCATGATTCACCATCTAGGCAAAGTCAGAAAAAAAATTGCAAATAGCCTGAACCCACTCTGGGAGGACTCGCTAGCAAGGCAGAATCTCTGAATAATGCATCTTTTTTACCTAAGATGGAGCCATCTCCAATTCAACACCAAACTAAATAAAGCACCATGAATACAAAGAAAGAGGAAACAAGACCCATCCCAGGACCTCTTTGATGGTGGGAAACACATGCGAGGATGTTAAAGATGCAAGGTGTGCAGTACAAAGAGAGGGATACGGCAGCTGAAACAGGCCCGCGGGTGGGTGGGCCAGGGAAAGATGAAGATATAACGACACAAATTACTTTATAAACCAAGCGAAACGGTTAAAGATTGAGATAGGTCCTCAGGGAGCGAGGAAGAAAACGGATGGAGCCGCCCAACAAATTGTTTCTGCGCCTGAAAGACGGGCCCATAGTGGGTTACGGATTGTTTTGGACGAAGATGGGCCCTGGGGTTGAGGTGGGTGCTTGAGGTCGAGAGAGACGAAGAGGAGCAAGAGCCAATGTTAGTTGCAAATGAATTGAGGAGGTTGAGTTTCTTTGAAAATCTAACTGCCAAGTGTTGACAGAAAGCATTCTGTTTAATTGGAGAGTGCTTCGGCTATTAAGATGAAGAACGGTCCAAATAATGAACATAAAGGCAAAAGTGAGTAGAAATGTGTCTTTTCCGGTTCTGAAATGTGTTGCTGGTGCTATGGTAGTTAACAAACTGATGTTGATGGGAATATGTTCTGGAACTCTGGAAAGAACGATTAATTGGGTTGCTGAGTGTCTTTAAAGAGGCTCCACGAGAAGCTGCAAATTACATTTTTTTTTTTTTTAACTTTGTCTGGATGCTTTTTTCTCTATTGCTTACTTACCACCTGCAAGTGTTTTCAGACCGAGTATTTTGATATTCATGCTTGGTTAGTGATATATTTAATCTAGCTGCAATGCAAAGTGTGGAATAGCCTTTCTTTGATTGAATTGTTAAAGGCTATTAACAGGGAATGAGTGTGGCGGTCGAGGGGTGAGTAAGGCCGACAATGCCCAAGTCCAAGAAGGAACTTGGCAGCTAGGGAGGACGGGCCCACAGTGTGTGTCAGAAAGAAGATAAAGAAGAGGAGCATGTGCAATGGTAGGTACAAACAAATGCTGAAAGTGACACGTGAAAGTCAAGGGATCTCCGGTAATGAAGCCGATCCTTGTCGGAGGACAAACACCACCCATCCAATCAACACTAGACAAAAGGAGGAGGAAAATGACTGAGCAGAAAACATACATGGGAGAAACAGCAGCATCAGAACCCAACTACGCATTGTCCCTCTGGGAAAACCAGGGCATCACAACTGACCGAGCAGCTGGAGCAAGGCAGAATTTCCAGAATGATCATCTATTTGCTTGAAGATGGAGGCCATTACCAATTCAACACTGAAACAAAAGAAACCCCATGATGACGAGGAGGAAAAGGACTCAGCCAGGACCAAACAGGAGAACATGAGCATCACAACTGATGCTGTTTGTGATGGTGTAACACAAGCAGGATGTAAAGTGTAAGTGTGCTGTCCAAGTGATTCGACAGCTGAAGATGGGCCCTTGGTGGGTGCCGGAGAGAAGGAAGAAGACGAGGATCAAGAGCAAAGATAGTTACAACAAAGACCCACTTTGGTCACCCAAGCAAGACGGTTGAAGAGAGTGAGCTGTTCCTTCCCTCAGGGACGAGGAAGACAGACAGAGGCCATCCAAGAGCCGAGAGACATCGTCAGCTGAAGAATGGCCCATGGTGGGTTCCATGGTCGGAAGAATGACAAGAGTAGCAAGTGCCAATAGTATTTTACGCACAATCAGAACGCGACACTTTAAAGACAAGCGATCTCCTCTTGATGAAGGCAAAATTTTGGTCACAGGACAGAACCCACACCCAAACCAACACTCGACAAAAAGAAAAGAAGAACATACATTGAGGACAGGAGCATCATAACCCCTACCACAGATTTCTCTTGGAAACCCAAGGCATCACAACTGACCAGAAGCAGCTGGAGCTAACGATGATTGAGATACCAAGCTGATCTCTCTTTGCAGTGTCATTAGATTCACCATCAGGGCAACGCAAAGATAAAGATGTTAAATAGCCTGACCCAACTTGATGAACTCTTCCAGGAAGCTCGAGGAATGACGCATCTTTTGTCTGAAGTTGGGACCTATCAGCCAATTCAACACTGAATTTTAAAAAAATGCACCCAGTGGATGACGAGGAGGAAAAGACCCAGCCAGGAACTTCACAGGAGAGCATGAGCTTCATAACTTAGACTGCCTGTTGGGTGGGAAAACACAAGCAAGGTAAGTTAATGTGAGCAAGGTGTGCCATCCAAGAGAGGATTCAGCAGCTGGAAGACGGGCCCGTGGTGGGTTCTGAAGGTTGGACTAAGACGGGCCCTCGGTAGGTGCCGTAGGAGAGAAGACGAACAGGAGCATCTGCAATGGTAGTTTACGACAAATGCAGAATGCGACCACCTGAAAGCCAAGGGATCTCTGGTAATGAAGCCTATCCTTGTCACAGGACATATACCCACAACCAAATCAACACTCACAAAATGTGGAAGGAACATACATGGGAGGAACAGGAGCATCAGAACTCTTACCACGGATTGTCACTGGGTAAACCACACAATCACAACTGACGAGAAGCAGCTGGAAACCAAGTCGATGGGGAGCCAATGCGTGGACCTCTTCTTTGCAGCAATCATTGGATTCACCATCTTGGCAAAGCTAGAAGAAAGATGTCAAATAGCCTGACCAGCTCGGAAAGGGCTCTGCAAGCAAGACAGAATCTCCAGGAATGATGCATCTATTTGCTTGAAGAAGGAGCCATCACCAATTTAAAACTAAACAAAAGAAACCACCAGTGATGAGGAGGAAAGGACCCAGCCAGGGAGCGAGGAAGACAGACAGAGCCATCCAAGAGAGGGACTCGGCAGCTGAAGATGGGGCCCATGGTGGGTTCCGGCGGATGGATGAAGAAGGGCCCTCGGTGAAATGCCGGTGTCGGATAGAAGATGAAGAGGAGCAAGATGCCAATATAGTACTTTAGACGCATGTAGAATGTGACACCTGAAAGACAAGGGATCTCTGGTAATGAAGGCTATCTTTTGTCACAGGACAGAACCCACACCCAATCAACACTGGACAAAAGAAAGAACAAAAAAAATTGAGGAACAGGTAACAGGAGCATCAGAACCCCACCACGGATTGTCTATTATTCGAAAACCAAGGCATCACAACATTCCAGAAGAAGCTGGAGCTAACCAATGATTGAAAACCAAGCCTGCTCTTCTCTTTGCAGTATAATTGGATTCACCATCAAGCAAAGCCAGAAGAAAGATGTCAAATAGCCTGGGCGAACTTTTTGACTGAAGTTGCAACCATCAGCAATTCAACACTGAATTAAAAAGGCACCAGTGATGACAAGGAGGGGGAAAAATCCCAGCCAGTAACTTAACAGGAGAGCATCAGTATCTTAATTGAGACTGCTTGTTGGTGGGAAACACAAGCGTGGAGGTTAAAGAAATGAAAGATGTGCCATCCAAGAGAGGATTCAGCAGCTCAAGACGTACCCGCGGTGGGTTCCGGAGGGAGGACGAAGACGGGCCCTCGATGGGTGCCGGAGGAGCATTTGCCAATGGTAGTTACGATAAATGCAGAGTGCGACACCTGAAAGCCAAGGGCTCTCTGGTAACGAAGCCTTTTCTTGTCACAAGACAGAACCCACACAACAAATCAACAACACTGGACAAAATGTGGAGGGAACATACATGGGAGGAACAGGAGTATCAGAACTCTACACGGATTGTAACTGGGAAAACCAAGGTATCATCAACAACTGTCCAGAAGTAGCTGGAGCTATTGATGATTGAGAAACCAAGCTACTCCCTCTTTGCAGTGTCATTGGATTCACCATGAGGGCAAAGCCAGAAGAAAGATGTCAAATAGCCTGACCAGCTCCGGGAGAACACCACTTAGCAAGGCAGAATTCACCAGGAATTATGCATAGTTGTGTGAAGATGGAGTCATTCACCCCCCTGGTTCAACACTGAAGAAAAGAAAGCACTAGTGAAGGCGAGGAGGTAAAGACCCAGCTAGGCCCAAATAGGAGTGCATGAACATCATAACTGACGCTGCTTGTTGTTGGAAACACCAAGTGAGGATGTTAAAAGTGGAGCAATAGGTGTGCCATCCAAGAGAAGATTCGGCAGCTGAAGGCGGGACCGTGATGGGTTTTCGGAGGTTGGATGAAGATGGCCCTCGGTGGGGTGCCTCGGATTTCAACCCAATAATCTCTCACTAGCTGCAGCACTTGCAAGAACATAGATATTTGAATGTTAACTCCAGCCAACATTGCAGGATGTCCAAAACTGCTCAGGTGATGGAATGAAACCTCACTTCACACCCTTATGCAATGCTCAGGTTGCCAGGCCACAAAATGTGCAGAAAGCGACACCTGAAAGCAAGGAGTCTGGGAAAGAAGCCTCTACTTGCCGGAGGACAGAGGCGCAAAACAAGTCAACACAGCTTAAAAGTAGGAGGAAAAGGCCCAGCCATGAACATATAGGAGGGCAGGAGCAATAGAGCCCTGACACTTCTCCGGTGAAACCAAAGCATCACCACAGAAGCCACAAGGGATGGAGATAGTCATTGGTGAAGTAGGCTGGGTCTCCACTGTGGGATGCTATTAGATTCACCACAAGGACTTGGCCAGAAGAAAGACGTCCGGATCCTGACGTGCTCTGGGAGGACACTGCTGTTAGCAAGGCAGAAAAATCCCAGGATCACAAAAGAAGCACAATGAAGAACAACAATAATTTTACTGAATAAACCTGCAGTGTCTTGGTGTTGGATATTAATTTGAGATCGATCTGTACTGAAAGATGTGACAGATCGGCGGTATTGTAGAGCTTCTGAGGATCAGTGAATGATATTCTACAAGGTGTCCGGCTGAGAGTCGCTGTACCCTGCCTGAGGAGATCCAGTGCATCTGTTTTACCTTCTCTCGCCCAGTCCAACATAAGGTATGTTAAAAAGCTACCGAAAGGAGCTTAATATTTTATTCCCGACAAACAGGGTTTTTTAAAAAGAGTCAGTGAAAAGAGATGTACTATTTCACTCCCATAGTCTTGCCATGTCCTTTAATCATGGATGTCCGGTTTCTCTATATTTGTAGTGCTTAGTTTGGAAGCATGCATGTAGTTCAGACCAGTATTTGATCTTGTGGATCTGTGCCATAATTTACTAATAATTGTATTGTGACAATGTAAGGTGCTGGAATAGGCATTTGGAGACCTTCTTCAATAGGTGGCAAAAAAATGGTAATGGTAAATAGGATGATGATTAGTAGGATGACCACAATAATCTTGGAAGCTGGTTCTTGTTTGAATACAAACATAACTTGCTGTGTTGTAGTGGACTGATCATGATACATTTTTTTCTGGACCCAGGGTTCGATCCTGAGTAACGGTGCTCTCTATGGAATTTGTTCATTCTCACCTGTGACCTGTGTCGGTTTTCACTGAGATCTTTGGTTAAACTCCCACACAGGGCATACAGGTTTGTTAGTTAATTGGGTATGGTAAAGATTATAAACTGCTCCTACTGGTGCGTGATAGAGATAGTGTTTGAATGTGTGGGGATCGCTGTACGGTATGAATCAGTGAGCCGAAGGGCCTGTTTTTGCGCCGTATGTCTAAACTAAACTAATTCACTGATTCTCTGTTCCCTTGCCTCTGTCTCTGTCTCCGATTTCACCAACGGATACGGAGGACCTCCACTCCCAGTAACCTTCCTCCGCAAACACTCCTATCTTGTCTTGGGAAGCAGAAGTCACCAATCGTCTATGTAAGTGTTAACATTTACATTCAAAAAGAGATTTTCAATTTAAAAAATGTTTAATTTAGATGACTTTACTGTTGATTTTGTTTTTAAACGTTTTTCTTTATTAAAGATTGATGACCCATGCTCTCAGATCTTGGCTATCATAGGACCTTCTGTGGACCAATGCACGCTGGCAGTTGACGTCTTGCCAGAGGAGATCCAGAGCATCTGCAATGTTCCCTCGCTCATATCCAACAACAAAGCCTCTGGTAAGAGCAACCAAAAAGAGTAATTTATTCCTCACTGACAGTCTTTTAAAAATCACCAGAAGAAATGTCTTCTCTAAGTCTGCCATTTACATTTATTTTGTCTGGATGTCCTATTTATTTATTTGTAGTGCTTCGTAACAAAAGATGCAAAGTTTGGGCTGGAGTTGAGATTCAGCTGGGTAGTAGGTATCACACAACTTAACACAACATGGTTTGTGTGAAAATATTGTACACAAGCTAACATTTTCTTGAAGATCTCAATTACATAAATGCAAGTTGCAGCATCAAAGGTCTTTATTTTTCAGCGATTTTTTAGAGCCATGGGAATCTGCAGATGCTGGGATCTTGATTCAAAGAACAAAATGTGTTGCTCAATGGGTCATGCAAACCTCAATGGAAGAAATGGTCAGCCAACATTGTGGGTTGTGATCCTTCTTCAGTCTGTTAGTCCAGCACTAGCATGTGGATATTAGAGGTAAATATGAACAAAAAATGGCAAATGTTGGAGATAAAAAATCAGAATGCTGGAAAATTCAGCCCATCAGGAAACAGAGAAAACCAACATAATGAATGTTGATTAAATAACAATCCGTAATCTTTTGAGATGTCTTTCATGAAATCTGTTGCTTCAGTACATTTGTGCTCAATGAACGCATGCATAACTTTAGGAACCGAACTGAGTTTTTTTAACTGGGCTGCATCTGATACTTTACTTGAGCAAGACCAGAACAGAAACTCCTTCATTTTGTGCATCTTTTTGTCATTAGATGGTACCAGAGTCTGACTTTCCATAGCAATAATCTATTACGTTGATAATTGTGCACCAGCTAACGATACTTTCTAAAGAGTCATGCAGCACAGAAATAGGCCCTTTGGCCCCAACTTAACCCTGTCAACCAAGATGATCCATCTAAACTAATCTCATTACTTGTGTTTGGTTCATATCCCTCTAAATCTTTTCTATCCATATACCTGTCCAGGTATCTGAAATGTTGTTATTGTCCCTCAAAATTTCCCTGGCAGCTCGTTCTTTATACCATCACTCTCTAAGTGGAAAAACTTGCCCCTCAGTTCCCTATTACTTTTTCCCCTCTCACCTGCAACATATGGTTTTAAAATATATGTGGACAGGTACATGCATTGGAAAGGTTTAGAGAGATATGGGCTAAATGCAAGCTAATTGGACTAGTTTAGATAGGGCATCTTGGTCATATTTTTTTAGAAGCTTATCAAGAGAAATGTTTATGTTATGCTGACAATGTTTGTTTAGGGTCAGAGGTCAAATATGACTGGTCACGTGTGACCTCACACGGAAACATTTTTTCCATTATTGTTTTATCTTACAACCCCTGCGAATTTTAAAAAACTACAGAGGTGCCAAGTGTCCCGGATTCGCCGTATTTTGTCCCGGCGAAATAACCATATTACGGTGTTCCGGCAGCCAAACATGTTGTTACGGAACACCGCCGCGCCGGTGTTCCTCCCGTGGTGAACGCCGGCGCCATGTGCCCCCGGTTTGCCAGCCCGGCAGCTCGCAGCCACGCCCGGCCCAGAGCCCGGGTGGCGCCGGCCCGCGCGATCAGCGACACGGCGACGTTTCTTGCCGCCAGCCGGCCGCTCGCGGCAGCCCCATCACCGGGCCTCCCCCCCACCCCCACCCCGTGCGCAGGCGCAGACCCGCCGGCAACCTTGCCAAGTGCGCATGTGCCGCACCCGCCGCCGGCAGCCCGCTGATCTGCACCAGTGCGCAGGCGCATAGCCGCCGGCAACAACCCCAAGTGAGTAGTATGTTACTGAGAGAAATGCATTTACCCCCCATTTGTTACGGACAAATGGGTTGAATGTTACTGTGAACTACATTTAGGGTTGGCATCTCTGAAACTAGAATGTTCATATCTTTAGTAGACATGCATTATAGTTCTGTAGGTAGAAAAATAACAATGCATAAGGTTAATCTTACAATAATATTTTTATAAATTACTTTATGTGATGCCATCTGATCACATGTGTGACATTTTTGGTTCACTTTCCAAAGAATGGCCCATAAACTATTCTATCTTTTACAGCTGGGTTTGATCCAGAGTATGAGGCTCTGCCCTAACCATTAGAGATGGATGCCATGTTGAAAAATAACCTCAAGTATTCAGAAAGGAATGGATGGATCCTGTTTTATTGCTCCCTCCAGCAAGATGGTGGTGGTACACTTCATCCTCCAGATCACCACAACAGCAGTCTGCAGTACCATCGGGCAGCTCATTATGATGATGGTAGCCGGAATCACCAGGACAATGGTCCAGACTTCCAATTTGTACATTGACATAATTGAAACCGCCTTATTGGGTTAAAGCTCAGAATGGATTTAGATGGAAATAATATGAGCCACTGAATTCCATCAGCACCAAAAAAAGCATACCATCGTTTCTACTTCCTCAGAAGACAAGGATATTTGACATTAATTTAAAGACTCTTAACAACTTCTACAGTTGAACTGTAGAAAATGTACTGCCGGGTTGTATCACAGCTTGGTTTAGTAACAGCTTTGCCAAGACAACAAGAAATTGCAGAGTTGTGGATCACTCCAGCACACAGACCAGACTTCCCACCATTGACTACATCTACACTTCACTCTCTTGGGAAAGCAGCCAACATAATCAAAGACCTTTTCCACCCTTGTCATTTCCACTTTTCCCTGTTTCCACCACAAAGAGGATATAAAAAGCTTGGAAGCACGTACCTTCAGACTCGGGAACAGCTTCTTCCCCTGTTATTTGAATTCTGAACGGTCCTTCCAGAAGCTAGGGTACCTTTCCTAATTTCCAATCAACATCATTGTGAACATTGGACTTTTTCCTCAGAAACGATTATGCTACAATGTTGAGAAACTGTATGCCGCACTATGCATGTTTCTCCTCTCTCCACCTATTGTGCTTGCGTATGGCTTGATTGTATTTATGTACAGTATTACCTGATTTAATTGCATAGCACGCAAACAAAAGCTTTTCACTGTATCTCAGTGTACACAACAATAAAAGCAATTTAAACTTGTTTTGTGTGCCACAGTAGATGACTTCACATTACCATAGTATATTCCTTCTGTTATGTTCTGGCCCACACACTCAGCTTTGTTTCTATCCCTTTAAAACCTCTTTACATCCTTCTCACTGCTCAAACATTTCCCAAGTTTTGTATCATCAGTAAAATTGGAAATGTGATATTTGGCTTCCTCATCCAACTCGTTGAAGAAGACTGAATAATCAGGGTTCCTGTGTTACCCACCTATTTATTCCCAATCCTTGGTTTCTGCCTGTCAGCCAATTCTAAATAGCCAGCAGTATACTACACTAATCACATACCATCTGAAGTTCTAAATGTACCACTGCCATTGTCCATTTAACCAACCATATCCTCAAATATCTTCAAAAAAAATTTAACACCATGCACTTTTCTGGATTAAACTCCATTAACTATTGCTCAGACCATTTGCCCAACTGCTTTAGATCCTGCTGTAATTGTTGATAACAATCTTCACTGCTATCATACCACACACATTAGTGTCACCTGCAAACTCCCAATCCCAAAGGGTCACTCAATTACAACTTGCCTTCATTTATTGCCTGCTTAATTAGTCCATTTTTATCACTTTAGCAAATCTACAGCTGCCTTGAAATTGCTTGGGAAAGCAGCCAACATTTTGTACTGTTCCATTCTGATGTAATGTAACCCCACTTTTTAAAAAAGGAGGGAGAGAGAAAATGGGGAATTACAGACGGGTTAGTCTAACATCGGTAGTGGGGAAACTGCTAGAGTCAGTTATTAAAGATGGGATAGCAGTACATTTGGAAAGTGGTGAAATCATTAGACAAAAGTCAGCTTGGATTTACGAAAGGTAAATCATGTCTGACAAATCTTATAGAATTATTCGAGGATGTAACTAGCAGAGTGGATAAGGGTGAACCAGTGGATGTGTTATATCTAGACTTTCAGAAGGCCTTCGACAAGGTCCCCCATAAGAGATTAGTATACAAACTTAAAGCACACGGTATTGGGGGTTCAGTATTGATGTGGATAGAAAACTGGCTGGCAGACAGGAAGCAAAGGGTAGGAGTAAACGGGTCCTTTTCAGAATGGCAGGCAGTGACTATTGGGGTACCGCAAGGCTCAGTGCTGGGACCCCAGCTATTTACAATATATATTAATGATTTGGACAAGGGAATTGAATGCAACATCTCCAAGTTTGCGGATGACACTAAGCTGGGGGGTAGTGTTAGGTGTGAGGAGGATGCTAGGAGGCTGCAAGATGACTTGGATAGGCTGGGTGAGTGGGCAAATGCATGGCAGATGCAGTACAATGTGGATAAATGTGAGGTTATCCACTTTGGTGGCAAAAACAGGAGGCTAGACTATTATCTTAATGGTGGCAAATTAGGAAAAGGGGAGATGCAATGAGACCTGGGTGTCATGGTACACCAATCATTGAAAGTAGGCATGCAGGTGCAGCAGGCAGTGAAGAAAGCAAATGGTATGTTAGCATTCATAGCGAAAGGATTTGAGTATAGGAGCAGGGAGGTTCTACTGAAGTTGTACAGGGTTTTGATGAGACCACACCTGTAGTATTGTGTACAGTTTTGTTCTCCTAATCTGAGAAAAGACATTCTTGCCATAAAGGGGTACAGAGAAGGTTCACCAGACTGATTCCTGGGATGTCAGGACTTTCATATGAGGAAAGACTGGATAGACTTGGCTTGTACTCGCTAGAATTTAGAAGACTGAGGGGGGATCTTATAGAAACGTACAAAATTCTTAAGGGGTTGGATAGGATAGATGCAGGAAGATTGTTCCCGATAATGGGGAGTAGCAAGATGGATTCAACAGTGGCTAAATGGGAGATGTCAGAGAGTAATGGTGGATGGCTGTTTGTCAGGTTGGAAGCCGGTGACCAGTGGGGTGCCTCAAGGATCTGTGTTGGGTCCACTGTTGTTTGTCATGTACATCAATGATTTGGATGATGGGGTGGAAAATTGGATAAGTAAGTGTGCAGATGATACTAAGATAGGTGGCATTGTGGATAATGAAGTAGATTTTCAAAGTCTACAGAGAGATTTGGGCCATTTGAAAAAGTGGGCTGAAAGAAGGCAGATGGAGTTTAATGCTGATAAGTGTGAAGTGCTACATCTTGGCAGGACAAATCAAAATAGGACGTACATGGTAAATGGTAGGGAATTGAGGAATGCCGTGGAACAGAGAGATCTAGGAATAACTGTGCATAGTTCCCTGAAGGTGGAATCGCATGTAGATAGGGTGGTAAAGAAAGCCTTTGGTGTGCTGGCCTTTTTAATTCAGAGCATTGAATATAGGAGTAGGGAAGTAATGTTAAAATTGTACAAGGCATTGGTAAGACCAATTCTGGAGTATGGTGTACAATTTTGGTCGCCTAATTATAGGAAGGATGTCAATAAAATAGAGAGAGTACAGAGGAGATTTACTAGAATGTTGCCTGGGTTCCAGCAACTATGTTTACAGAGAAAGGTTGAACAAGTTAGGTCTTTATTCTTTGGAGCACAGAAGGTTAAGGGGGACTTGATTGAGGTCTTTAAAATGATGAAAGGGATAGACAGAGTTGACGTGGATAAGCTTTTCCCATTGAGGGTAGGGAAGATTCAAACAAGAGGGCATGACATGAGAATTAAGGGACAGAAGTTTAGGGGTAACGTGAAGGGGAACTTCTTTACTCAGAGGGTGGTGGCTGTGTGGAATGAGCTTCCAGCGGAAGTGGTGGAGGCAGGATCGATTTTAACATTTAAAAGTAAAGTGGATAGGTATATGGACAGGAAGGGAATGGAGGGGTATGGTCTGAGTGCAGGTAGATGGGACTAGGGGGAAAACAAATGGTCGGCACGGACTGGAAGGGCCGAGAGGTCCTGTTTCCGTGCTGTAATTGTTAAATGGTTATATGTTGGGGAGGTCCAGAACAAGGGGTCACAGTCTAAGGATAAGGGGGAATTCCGAGATGAGGAAAACATTTTTCACACAGAGAGTGGTGAGTCTCTGGAATTATCTGCCACAGAAGGTAGTTGAGGCCAGTTCATTGGCTATATTTAAGAGGGAGTTAGATGTGGCCCTTGTGGCTAAAGAGATCAGGGTGTATGGAGAGAAGGCAGGTACAGGATACTGAGTTGGATGATCAGCCATGATCATATTGAATGGCGGTGCAGGCTCGAAGGGCCGAATGGCCTACTCCTGCACCTATTTTCTATGTTTCTATTCCATAACTTGGAATCCAATTTAATTTAATTTACGATTTACTTTCTAATTCATCAGGCACCATTTCCACCTCCCAAAATATTTGAGGAGATTGGGCCATTGTTTTGTGATAAATGGGGAATATTTAGAAATGCTATAAACATCTTCAAAACTGCACATTATTAGTCTGAGGTTGGGACTGTCATAAGGAATAAGAGTAGAATTAGGCCGTTCGGCCCATCAATTCTACCCCGCCATTCAATCATGACATCTATCTCCCTCCTAACCCCTATTCTGCCTTCTCCCCATAACCTCTGACACCTGTACTAATCAAGAATCTATCTATGCCTTAAAAATATCCACTCAGCCTGCTGGGGCAAAGAATTCCACAGATTCACCACCCTCTGACTAAAGAAATTTCACCTCATCTTCCTAAAAGAACGTCCTTTAATTCTGAGGCAATGACCTCTAGTCCTAATCTCTCGCACTAGTGGAAACATCCTCTCCACATCCACTCTATCCAAGCCTTTCACTATTCTGTATGTATCAATGAGGTCTCCCTTCATTCTTCTAAACTCCAGCAAGTACAGGCCCAGTGCCGACAAACGATCATAGGGTGCCTCATTCCTCTGAAGATTAGGCCACGATTGAATGGCGCAGTAGACTTGATTATCCACACTGAACAAGGATTTGACAAAATGATGTATTAGAGGAGTGAAAATAAATGTTTTTACCATTATCAAATAATCTGAAAACATATTGGGTCTTGATAAACACAAATGCTTGTAACCAGCAGAAATCTAATGAAACATGCTGAAATCTGCCAAAATTTTTATTGCTGATCATGAGGATAATAAAAATGACTGGAATTTTGGAAACGGGCCCTTTGGCCCACCGAGCCGGGAATGACCCACACACACTACCATTATCCTACACACACTTGGAAAATATTGAATTCATACCAAGGCAGTTAATCTACAAACTTGTATGTATTTGGAGTGTGGGAGGAAACCTACACAGGTCACAGGGAGAAGGTACAAACTTCATACAGACATCACCCGTAGTCAGGATCGAACCCGGGCCTCTGGTGCTGTAAGGCAGTAGCTCTAAGGCACCTACGGCTTTTAGAGGTGGTCTGGTACTTTTAAATGAACCAAAAGCTGCAGCGATAGACAGGAAAACGGCTTGCACAAACTGACAAGCAAAATAACACCAAACAAAAGCAAGGCTAAGATAGGCTTGCAGCTCAAAGGTACATTATCAGAAAAATTAGTAAACAGTTACATTCACCAAGTGTCGATACATTTTAGATGTTTCCCAGAACACTTGAAATACATAATCATAATCGTAATTTATTAGCTAAGTATGTTTTGCAACATACGAGGAATTTGGTTTGCCGTGGTCATACCAAAAAGCAACAAGATACACAGCTACATAAAAACTCAATATAAACATCCACCCCAGTGGCTCCTCCACATTCCCCACTGTGATGGAAGGCAATAAAGTCTTTTCTCCTGCGTTCGGAGGCGTCGAACCAATCCACAGCCGAGCTCGACGTTGGAAGCTCCCGTATCGGTGCGGTCCAACTCCTGCGGCTTGGAGTTCCCAAAGTCGGTCGCTAACCAGGGACCGTTAGCTCCGTGATGTTAAAGTCCGCAGTTCCCGCAGGTTGGAGCACTAAAGGCTGACCCCTGGCAAAGGGATCGCCCGCTCCGAGATGTTAAAATCCACAGGCTCCATGGTTTTGGAGCTCTAGAATTCCCAGCAAGGGGCCGCCAACTCCATGATGTTAGGCCGCAGTGCGGAAGGAGATACGACACAGAAAAAGTCGCATCTCTGTCGAGGTAAGAGATAAGTAAAGTTTCCCTCACTTTCCCACACATAATACAAAATTAATGATAAACTAAAACATAAATTTTACAACAAACTAAAAACAAAGAAGGAAAAAGACGAAGACAGCCTGTTGACGAGAGCAGCCATCGTGCTGAAAAAACAAGGAAACTGCAGATGTTTCGGGTCAGGACCTTTTGTTAGCAGTGAAATATTGCTGCTCCTCAATGCAAATTTGGAGCATAACCAGAGGTGCCAGTGTGTGTGTGTCTATCTGTCTGTGTCCATGTGTGTGAGTCAGTGTGTGTGTGGTGGGGAATTGGAAAAAAAACACAAAAGTGGAAACCAAGAAAAGATGCACATTAGTTTTTATTTTTAGTTTAGAGATGCAGCGCGGAAACAGGCCCTTCGGCCCACCGGGTCTGTGCCGACCAGTGATCCCCGCACATTAACGCTAGGGACAATTTTTACATTTACCAAGCCAATTAACTTACAAACCTGTCCGTCTTTGGAGTGTGGGAGGAAACCAAAGATCTCGGAGAAAACCCACGCAGGCCACGGGGAGAACGTACAAATTGTACATACAGCACCCGTACTCGGGATCAAACCCAGGTCTCCGGCGCTGTGAAATATTTCCAAGAATGGCAGGCAAAGAGGGACCAATAAGCAATTACGAGGCTGAAAGAAGGCTGACCAAACTGTTGAGAGTAGCTCCAGAAGCATTGGTCTTACAAGTCAGTCCTTTGAAATGATATTTTTCCAGATGGTAGAATGGTGGATTAAAAAAAATCCAGCTATACCTAATTCAGCGCTGCATTCTATTCTCCAGTGTTGGTTCAGCTGTTCTCTTTCTCACACTCTGCTCCTCTTCAGAGAGGTGCCCTGCTTGTGAGCAACTTTAGAGCAGAGATGTAAGTGAATGTGGGCTGCCTGGGCATGCTTTTTACTGACAGCTTATCCTCCCACGCATTTTACTTATTTCAGAAGAAACCATTTGCATCAATCACAACCTTTACAACCATCATGTGTGGGTAGGAACTGCAGATGCCAGTGTAAACTGAAGATAGACACAAAAATGTAGAGTAACTCAGCGGGTTAGACATCATCACTGGAGAAAAGGAATTACTGATGTTTCTAACGTTTCAGATCGAGATCCTACTTCAGACAGCCATCAGTTCAATGAGCACAGAATTTATTGTGTAGGAAAGAGCTGCAGATGTTGGTTGAAGGTAGGCACAAAATGCTATAGCATCTTTAGGCAGATGGGGTGGAGTTTCAGGTCGAGACCCTTCCTCAGACTGTATTTCATGTTATCAGTTCATCAAAAAACAAATTTGTGTAAGTGTGAAGGTTTTGTGAAGGTTTGGCTTTTTTTCCCTTTTTTGGCTCAGCTTTTTTTCCCTTTTGGCTTTTTCCCCCTTTTGGCTTTATTTTTGACTTTTTTAGGCTTTTTTTTCCCCTTTTGGCTTTTTTTTGGCTTTGTCCCCCCTTTGCCTTTATTTGGCTTTTTTTCCCTTTTGGCTTTTGGCTTTTTTTCCCCTTTGGCTTTTTTCCCTTTTTTGGTTTTTTTTCTGTTTTGGTTTTTTTTCCCATCTACCATTTTTTTCTTTTTTCCCTTTTGCCTTTTTTTTTCCATTTTGCCTGTTTTACCCCTTTTTTTCCCTTTTGCCTTTCCCCCCCTTTTTCCATTTTGCCTTGTTTGCCTTTTTTCCTTTTTACCTTTTTATCGCCTTTTGTCTTTTTTTCCCCGTTGTCTTTTTCTCCCTTCTGCATTTTTCCCCTTTTGCTTTCTTTCCCTTTTGCCTTTTTTTTTTCCTTATTTCCCTTTTGCCTTTTTTTTATTCCTTTTTCCCCCCCTTTCCCCCCCTTTTGCCTTTTTTCCCTTTTGCATTTTTCTCCCTTCTGCCTTTTTTCCCCTTTTGCCTTTTTTCCCCTTTTGCCTCCCCCGCCCCCCCACCCGCCTTTTTCCCTTTTTTTCCCCTTTGCCTTTCTTTCCCTTTTGCCTTTTTAAGTAAGTAAGTTTATTGGCCAAGTATTCACATAGAAGGAATTTGCCTTGGTCCTCCGCCCAAAGGCAACAAGATGGCATACAGTGACAGTTACGAATGACTCAGAAAACACTAAACATTAATAATAATAAAACATTAATGATAAAACACAATTGATCAAGCATGTCAACCAACAAAATACCAGATGAACGGGAGGCTACAGATTTTTGGCTGTTGAGTAGAGCAGCTACTCGTGGATAAAAACTTTTTATGTCTGGCTGTGGCAGCTTTGACAGTCCGGAGTCGCCTTCCAGAGGGAAGTGATTCAAAGAGTTTGTGGCCAGGGTGAGAGGGGTCAGAGATGATCTTGCCCGCTTGCTTCCTGGCCCTTGCAGTGTAAAGTTCATCAATGGAGGGAAGATTGCAGCCAATAACCTTCTCTGCTGATCGGACGATGCGCTGCAGCCTCCAGGTGTCGTGCTTGGTGGCTGAGCCAAACCAGACCATGATGGAGAAGGTGAGAACAGACTCTACGATGGCCGTGTAGAATTGGACCATCATTTCCCCCCTTTTTTTCCCGATTTGCCTTTTTTTTTTGGCTTCCCACCCCCCCCTCCACCTTTTTAGGCTCTATTTTGGCTCTTATCCCCTTTTGTTTGTTTTTTTGGCTTTTTCCCCCTCTTGGCTTTTTTTTGGCTTTTTTCCCTTTTGGCTATTTTTTGGCTTTTTTTTTCCCGTGTGGCTTTTTTTTTACTATTTCTTGGCAATAATTTGCAGTGCTAAGAGGAAATATCGAGGGAAAAGGACAAGTGGAATTGTTCTGCCAGAGCCAGTACAAACACAATGGGCCGAATGGCCTCACTCTCCAGCTACATTTTAAAATTTCTATATGTGTCCTTCATTTCCCTTTTAACCACCTCTTTCCCCTCCCCCTCCCACAGCGTGGCATGGTGGACAGCGGTAGAGTTGTTGCCTTGCAGCGCTGAAGTCCTGGGTTAGAACCCGACTCCGGGTGTTGTCTGTACGGAGTTTGTGACCGCGTGGGTTTTTTCTGAAATCTTCATTTTTGGGATGTGGAAGGAAACTGTAGGAAGTCTACATGGTCACAAGGAGAACATGCAAACTCGACACAGACAGCACACAAGTTCAGGATCGAACCTGGATCTTGTGCGCTGGTGAGATAGCAGCTCTACCAGCTGAGCCACTGTGCCTTCCAATGATCTTAGAAACCCAGTAACCTGACCCAATTCTACCCAGCCTCAACTCCACGTAAACCTCCTATCATTTTATTGGATTAGTCGAACACACTCTTAATTACCCTCCCATCTGCTACGGTATGGAAGAGCCACATCAATGATCCAAGTCCTCAATTGCCTTGGAAGTTTCTGCCTTTGTGATAAGCTGCCCCCATTGTTCCCGCTGCTTCTATGCTACCCTGTGCATTATGATCAAGGGATTAGTTACTTCTAATGGGCAGAGGATGTATCTGCAATAGTACTATTAGCTCTGCATCCATGGCTACTCATAGGTATTTCTGATGTAAAACACTTCACCTTGTTCCATTAGCACAATTATAATCGCATTGATTTTCTTGATTGAGTAAATGGAATGGGAATGGATGTGGGAGGAGAGGTAAGTCTAAATATAAGAATATAAACAGAAGTAACATTTAACTTCTCAAACTTTGTGCAAGACCATGTCTATGTCTTGGGTTCACCTTTCATCCCACGCCTGCCATTTTTCCCCCCAAAAAATAAACTAAATGCAGAAGAAAAAATATATACAAAATCAAAGACTGCAAAAACTCATTATCAGTGCCTATACATTGGATGGTGTCATAGAAACATAGAAAATAGGCACAGGTGTAGGCCATTCGGCCATTCGAGTCAGCACCACCATTCATTATGATCATGGCGGATCATCCTTAATCAGTTCCCCATTGCTGCTTTCTCCCCATATCCCCAAATAAGCATTATTCACAAACAAGAACAGTGCAAAAACTCTTCTGATATTCTCAGTGTTTATACATTTATTAGTGTTCTATGGTAGTTTTCACAAATTATCCTTATTCCACGCAATATTGCCACTCAAGTAGCTCCCTTCCCTTGTTTGAGGGGTGTCTCCACCAAGTGCTGCCTGCCATCTTATTTAAAGAAGATAAACACAAAATGCTGGAGTAACTCAGCAGACAGGCAGCATCTCGAGAGAAGGAATGGGTGATGTTTTGGACCGAGACCCTTCTTCTGAGCTGCCATTTTATTTAACTTGTCCCACTTCTTCCTTAAAGTTTGACTGCTGCTGCTGCAGCCGTTCCCCTGGGGTGTGTTCATAAGTGATAAGAGCAGAATTTGGCCATTCGTCCCATCATGCCTCGCGGGTCGACGGTCGATGATAGCGTGGAGGACTGCCATGAGGGGAGGGAAGAACAATGGAGGATCCGGCGTGGGGGGACTGCCGTGAGGGGGGAGAAAAACGATGGACAATGGGAGTGAGGGAGAACAAAGGACAATGGGGACCCGGTGTAGGGGAATCGCTGGGGTGGGGTGAAAAAAAAGGAGGAACCGGTGTACTTTGTAACTTTGCCAGTGTCATAGGTGGCTGCTATTTGTATAAATTGGGTATTCAAGCAAAGAATTTCACTGTGCCTTGTCACATGTGACAATAAAGTGTTCCATTCCGTTCCGAGTCTAATCCGCCATTCAATTATGGCTGATCTATCTTTCCCATTTAACCCCATTCTCCTGCCTTCTTCCCATTATCCCGGACACCCTGACTCGAGCACCAGTTATGCCACAGGGGGTGGAAACCAATACCCCTTATGCCCACCATGGCCTTTTACATTGTTTCCAAATGTTTATGATGAACACAGCCATGAATAAACACCTGTAAACCAGATTTTAAAAAAATGGACAGCACAATGGCCCAATTGGTAGGGTTGCTGCCTTACAGAGCCAGAAACTCAGGTTCCATCCAGACTAAGGGTGCTGTCTGTACGCAGTTTGTACGTTCTCACTGTGATCACATGAGTTTTCTCCGGGTGCTCCAGTTTCCTCCCACTTCCTAAACACACGTAGGTTAATTGGCTTCTGTAAATTTTCCCTAGTGTTTAGGATAGAACTAGTGTACAGGTAGTATGAACTAGTGTGTGGTACACATATTGGGGTAGACATTGCACTTTTATATTATCTGACAAAATGGGTGATCCAATAGGTAAGTTGTCTCGCTCCTCTTTCTGAAGCAGGAAGGTTGTGAAAAGGACTAGTGACTTGTTGCTGTGTCTTTCAGGTGTGGCTCAGCAGGGAGTGCCCTTGTTTGCGGGTTAAAAGACAACAGGTTTACATCCCACTCCAGAGACTTGAGGTTGTACCGCATTGTCAGAGGAGCTGTTTCCTAATAAACAAGTTATAGAAAATTATAGTATATGGAAAACTGCTTCATTTTGGCGAAAGGGGGTTAGGGGCCAGAGAGTTTGGATATTAACACAAGGTCCTTTCTGACCTTGTGAGTAGGCATAACGGATCCCATAGCATGAATGTCAGCAGACATTATCCCCCATTACTGGGGCCAATATTTATCTTTCAATCCATACCACCAAATCTGATAGCTATTGATCATATTGCTGTAAGCTTTCTGTGCACAAGGTAGATGTTTCCGAACAAACAGGAATGCAGAGGAATTTGACACTTCTGATAGTGTGAAACAGAATTACAAGCCCCTTATCTATTTTCATAATGGTGTACTTATAAAATCCATGTAAATGTGTTAGGAGTTATGGGAAGAAGGCAGGAGAATGGGGTTAAGGGGGGAAGATAGATCAGCCATGATTGAATGGCTGAGTAGCCTTGATGGGCCGAATGGCCTAATTCTGCTCCTATCACAAGAACTCATAGCTAGATGCAGTAATTAGTAACACAGCAGCAACGGTACCGCAAGCTAACTGCAGAGGGTGCTGCTGAGCTCACAAGGGCATGTGAGTGCTCGTGGGAAATTGCAGCATTTCCAGTTTGTGATGATAACTGCAATTTATTTATTTAATTAGAATTTGGATGTTTAAGGATCATCATAGAAAGATGATGTGTAAAAGATTTGAAGTGTCAATTCTTGAAATTCTAGTGGTCAAAAAGCAAAAGGAACACTGCAGAGGAAAAGATTGCAGACAAGCAAGGTGAAAGTGAGTGACAATTAATTTTCAACCCACCGGTGAAATCAAGCAGCTTGTGTTTTTCAGTGTTACAGTATTAAATACTTTGTGTTTTGTGTTAGGAGAGTGGTATATGATGGGGACAATAGGTGGCGATCCACTTTTATCAGAAAAGTAGGAGGGTTTATCTCTGCAAAATTTAAGTCACTGGAGTATTCAATTAAAGGAACTTAGACACGCAAGTCCATTCATTACTAACGTGAACAACTTGATGTCATCTACACCATCAGTTGTTTTTAATGTGCTTGTTAACTTGGAGGTTGCTGTTTATTGACAATAGACAATAGGTGCAGAAGTAGGCCATTTGGCCATTCGAGCCAGCACCGCCATTCAATGTGATCATGGCTGATCATCCCCAATCAGTACCCCGTTCCTGCCTTCTCCCCATATCCCCTGACTCCGCTATTTTTAAGAGCCCTATCTAGCTCTCTCTTGAAAGCATCCAGAGAACCTGCCTCCACGCCCTCTGAGGCAGAGAATTCCACAGACTCACCACTCTCTGTGAGAAAAAGTGTTTCCTCGTCTCCGTTCTAAATGGCTTACTCCTTATTCTTAAACTGCGGTCCCTGGTTCTGGACTCCCCCAACATCGGGAACATGTTTCCTGCCTCTAGCGTGTCCAAGCCCTTAACAATCTTATATGTTTCAATGAGATTGCCTCTCATCCTTCTAAGCTCCAGAGTGTACAAGCCCAGCTGATCCATTCCCTCAGCATATGACAGTCCCGCCATCCCGGGAATTAACCTTGTAAACCTACGCTGCACTCCCTCAATAGCAAGGATGTCCTTCCTCAAATTAGGGGACCAAAATTGCACACAATACTCCAGCTGTGGTCTCACTAGGGCTCTGTACAACTGCAGAAGGACCTCTTTGCTCCTATATTCGATTCCTCTTGTAATAAAGGCCGACATGCCATTCGTTTTCTTCACTGCCTGCTGTACCTGCATGCTTTCTTTCATAGACTGATGTACAAGGACCCTCAGATCCCGTTGTACTTCCCCTTTTCCCTACTTGACGCCATTTAGATAGTAATCTGCCTTCCTGTTTTTGCTACCAAAGTGGATAACCTCACATTTATCCGCATCCAGTAGTTAGCGTCTTTAGCGCAAGTTGTTTTAATAGATAGTACTTTGGCTGTAGCTTGGGTTTTCTTGGTTGAGCACTTATCCTGGTGTTATAGCACATGTACTTTGTGTTGTAATTGTAATTTACGTTATATCCACTTTGAATAAATAAGCAGGCGCACAAACGGTTTCAAGGTATATAATAACACGGGTTAAATTATTGGACTATCAACAGTGTTCTGAACCATTGATCCAGAGTCATGGCAGCAGGAAATTTAAATTCTGTAATTAAAGCCAGACTCGGCAATGGTGATCGTGACATTACTGGATTGCTGTTAAAAACCCATCAATGTCCTTCAGGTAAATCTGACAAATTTGACTCCACTAAGGGTGGAGACAAAGAGTCACACAAAGGGTTACACAAAAGGCTGGGGAAACTCAGCGGGTGCAGCAGCATCTAAGGAGCGAAGGAGATAGGCGACGTTTCGGGTCGAGACCCTTCTTCAGACTGGTCAGGGATCAGGGAAACGAGAGATATAGAGATAAAGAACAATGAATGAAAGATATGCAAAAAAATATCGATGATAAAGGGAACAAGCCACTGTAAGCTGTTTGTGGTGTGAAAATGAGAAGCTAGTGTGACTAGGGTGAGGGAGGGAGATAGAGAGAGAGGGAATGCCAGGGCCCGAGGGCCGAGGGAGAGATGGGAAGGGGAGGAGACAGCAAGGGTTAACAGAATTGAGAAAATTCAATGTTCAAGCCCAAAGGATGCAGACTCCCCAAGCGGAATATGAGGTGCTGTTCCTCCAACTTGCGGTGTTGCTCACTCTGGCCGTGGAGGAGGCCCAGGACCGAGAGGTCGGATACGGAATCGGAGGGGGAGTTGAAGTGCTGAGCCACCGGGAGGTCGGGTTGGTTTTTGCGGACCGAGCGAAAGTGTTCGGCGAAACGATCGCGAAGCCTCCGCTTGGTCTCACCGATATAGATCATCTGGCATCTGGAGCAGCAAAGGGTAGTGGGTGTATGGAACAAGTTGTCAGAGGAGGTAGATGAGGCAGGGACTATTACATCATTTAAGAAACAGTTTGAAAGATACATGGATAGGACAGGTTTGGAGGGATATGGATCAAACGCGAGCAGGTGGGGCTAGTGTAGCTGGGGCATGTTGGCCAGTGTGGGCAAGTTGAGCTGTAGGGCCTGTTTCCACACTGTATCACTCTATGACTATGACACTATTTAAGAAGGAAAAGAGATTTTAAAAAAAGCTCAGTCCATGTAACTGACGGGGCTGGTCAGATGACTCCTCTGACCAATGCCTCACTGCAATGGTCTTCCCCCCCAAGCCCGCACCCCTCCTTGGGGACCCTGTGGTTCTGAGGTCACTGCTCGGGAATCTCTAAGATGAAATGCTCACACCATCCATTTGCTGTGATCCTGAGCCCCGGCAGTGGGGAGTTCAATGTGTGGGAGGTTGCAGATCATACAGTACTCTCTGGAGCCTTGTGGTCCCCACAGCCTACAATTTGATGCCATTAATTTGCTCTTCTAAACAGGTTAGCCTCAGCTCTGGTTGTGTCCTGGAGTATCTGCCTTTTGTCTGCGTGTTTTCCCAGGCTGCTAAATTAACTGTGCATTTCATTACCGGGCTGGCAGGCTTGAATATAATTGAAATCAGGAGAGGGTTGGGGAGGGGAGAGGGAAATCACGTGTGGTGAAGCCGTGTTCAGAGCTCCCCTCCGGACTGCCTGTAATCTACACTGCCTATCGAGAGACAATCGCCGATAGATTTCCACATCTGTATTTATTTATCTGTATTTATCTATATATTGCTATCACTACGTACTGACACTAAACTGCATTTCGTTGTACCCATACTTGTATCCGTGCAATGACATTAAAGTTGAATTGAATTGAATTGAATTGAGAGGCTGGCTCCAGTGGATAGCAGCAAGAGAGCTCGACAGATGTGACACAGAAGAGGGAGAACCCCTCTCACTGTCGCACACACCTGGAGTTGGGATGAGGAGAGGGTGGGGATCATCCAGCATCAGTGAAGCTGCAGGGAACTGCTCCAAAGATGCCTGAGCATCCATACGGATAGAAACACAGTATGTGTACGTTAGTGCTCCTGCCTCTTTTCTCCTTAACCAAGAACGCTTCTATTATTCCGGTCGAACAGGTATTGTGTGAGATCTTTATTCTATTGTGAATAAAAAAATAAGCATCATTTTACTGCTGCATATTGTTAACCCTCTCGCTGCATCAGACTGACTGGAATTTACTTCCTGGATTGATTAATTGATTGTATTGTTGATTGATTACTGGAGTTTGGGTGGGACTGAAGTTTAGATGAATGAGAAAGGATCATCGCAACAGAAGAGGAATTGACACTGTGGATGTTTCCTCAGTCCAGTTGCAGGAGGTATGATCACTTATTAAAACTGAGATTTAGTGAAATCTCTTCACTTGGAGTGTCGGAAATCTTTGGACTTCTCCACCCCTGAGAGTTCATTAGGTATTTAATCACAAGCAACAACATGAAATTTTTGTTCACTAAAGTAACCGATCGATATGGAGATACGGAAATAAACAGCTTTTAAAATCCAGTATTCCAGAACTAATGTTTTGGAATCGTTCAGTTGGGTGCTTCATGACATCAATAGCAGTAAATAATGCCAACATTAAAAACAAGGAAGTGGATTTTTTCATAATAGTTTTGTTGGGAAATGGAAATAAATTTAATTTCTCAGGGAGTGTGGATTGACATTGACGTTGATTATTGGTGTTTGCGCAGCTTCAGAGACTTTCTCAATACATATGGCTTGCCACTTGCCTCAGTGGGGAAGGTTGTATTCACACTGAGAGTGAAAAATGTTGCGTCTACTAATACTCCAAGAACAGTACTGAGTCCATGTGGGACTGTTGGGTATGCCTAGTGCCAATGACATGGTAATCTGCTTGTTACAGTTAACTAATCAATTTTACGGGGTACCTTGCACAGTTGCACTGTTGATATTTTGCTTCTCTCAACCATCACCACAAAATAATCCTTACCTTTGCAACTCATCCAAGTTCTCTTTGTCCAACCGTATTGTGTCCTCACTGGCTATTACAATTGGCCAAGTACCCAGGTATATCGAATCAAAAAATTAATTCAATGGGAAATATTTTGATTTTTATTTATTTTCGATAAATATATATATATATGAGAAATTTATTGAAAATTAATTGAAAGTGAACATTTTGGAGAACACAATGAACTGCAGTTGCTGGAATCTTGCATAAAATAGACGATCCAAGAAATACAAGATTTACAATGAGAGTTAGCTAAATGGATAGAAAATGGCGTTCATAGAAGGAAGTAGAGGTGACAGTGGAAGGTTGTTTTTCGTACTGGAGGCCTGTGACTAGTGTTGCGCCTCAGGGTTCAGTGCTGGTCCCATTGCTGTTTGTCACCTATATCAGTGATTTGGATGAGAACGTACTTGGCATGATTGGCAAGTTTGCATATAATACTAAAGTGGGTTGTATTGTAGATAACGAAGATGATTGTCAAAACTTGCAGCAGCATCTTGATTGGTTGGGCAGGTAGGCTGAGGAATGGTTGGTGGAATTTAATAGAGAAATGTGAAGTATTGCATTTTGGGATCACTAACATGGGCAGGACCTACACAGTGAGTGGTAGGTTTCTGGAAGTGTTGTGGAGCAAAGGTATCTAGGAGTGCAGGTACATAGTTCCTTCAAAGTAGCGACACAGGTAGCTAAGGCTTTTGGTATATTGACCTTCAACAGTCAGAATATTGAGTATAGAAATTGGGAGGTCATGTCACAGTTAAATAATATGTTGGTGAGGCCACATTTAGAATATTGTGTTCAGTTTTGTCACCATGAGTCTTTTGCCCAGAGTAGTGAATTGAGAACCAGGGGGCATAGGGTTAAGGTGCGGGAAGATTTAACAGGAACATGAGGGGTAACTTTTTTACACAAAGGTGGTGGGCGTATGGAATGAGCTGCCAGAGGAAGTCATTGAGGTGGGTAAAATCGAACATTTAAAAAACATTTAGACAGGTACATGCTTAGGTTAGGTTTGGAGGGATATTGGCCAAACGCAGGCAGGCAGTATAGAGTAATACAGCATAGATGGAGCATGTTGGTCAGCGTGGGCAAGTTGGATTGAAGGACCTGTGTCCATGCTGTATGACTCTATAGTCCTGGTGGACCAGAGACCCTGATTCTGTGCTGCATCTCTTTATGACTATGATTCCACACCTTTTATCCTGATGCATTTAAATACATATTTATTCATGCATTGTTGTGCATCACTAGCTAGACTGACATTAATTGCACATCTCCTAAGTACCTTTGCAAAGGTGGCATTGGTGGTAGACGATTTTCTTGTATCACTTCAGACAGTGTGATGAAGATATACCATGGTTATGCTGGCAATGCTCAAAGTGGAATGTTAGGAGGTTGTGTTCCCAACCTGGTCGTGTCTGATGGTTGTGGGTTTGGGCTGCACCTTCAAATATGCTTTATTGTTGGTCCAGTGCATATTGAAAGTGATGTGTCCTGCAGTCACTTTGGTTGAGGGAGTGAACGTTTAAAAATGCATCACTGAAGGAGTGCTTCATTCTTTGTGCCATTGAGCTTTCAGTGAGAAATTAATCCAAGGGCTTTCCCACCTCAAAGAAGGAAGGAAGTTGGGCAGAAATAAAAGAGGAGGACAAAGAGTGTAGATGAGTGGGAGAGTGAGAGAAAGGAAGAGGAATTTTGGGACCTCGATTCTGTATGTAGATGATTGAAATATAAGTAGATACAAGGTACAATATACAAGATACATCTATTTGTCACATGCACCAATTGGTAATCAATTGATAACTAGAGGTAACTTTCAAATTTGTGCGGCTCACATTTTTGCATAGTTATGTGAGCATAATGCATACGTGAATTTAAGCTTCACCACGGTGATATCCTGAGAATCAGTCACTGAGATAATCACCCATCTTCTGGGTTAATTGCATATTTGTCATCCCAAGTATTAAAGTGAGAGGATTGTTTGGATGTGCTGGTAGTTCAGTGGATTTGGGCAACTCATTGCATGGCCTTCGTTTATGAACATGTAATTTGGACATCTATGACCTCTTGTTCAGCTTGGAAAGATTAATTCTGATTTAATGTGCATCTTCTGTTGTCGCTGTAGCTCTTCACTGCCCTTACTGTTTGAGTTGAATTATATCTGGCTTTGAACCATGGAACTGAATCAAGTTTATGTTATGTAGTTATAGCAGAGTTGTGTGGTTGCATGAGGAATGGAAGGACACAGTGTGGGGGGAGGGGGAGAAAAGCAGGATTTGGTTTTGGTGTAAAGTATAGATAATGGCAAACTATCTCCACATAATCAGCACCTCACCAATTTTCAGTCTAAAAATCATAGATATATGAAAAGGAGGGATTTAGAGGAATATGGGCCAAATGCAGGCAAATTGAACTAGCCCAGTATGGACCAGGTGGGCTGAAGGACCGGTTTTCATGCTGTATAGCTCTATGACTATGAGACTATTACAACAGAGTCCCATTTCCCTGAAATAATTATTGGCACTTCATTGCTTTACACCGTTGGTTTCTTCTTCATGGTTCATCCTTGTATTGATTTACCTCTTTGCTGGTACGACTGGCATTCATTGCCCATGCCCAATTGTGAAGGTGTGGTGAGTACTTCTAGTGTGGCGGAGGTACTCCCACTGCGCAGCGCTGAAGGACCAGTGCCATATTTCTGTAAGAATAGGCTGGGGATTTGGAAATAAACTGGAATGGGGTGCAATTCCCATCACCTGCTCCTCCTGTCCTCCCAGACGGTACAGGTCATGGGTTTTGAAGGTACTGTTGAGGAATTCCACATTCCACATTTCACATGGGCAAATGTCAAATGTATGATAAATAGGTCAAAGTATCAAGGTAAAAGTGTAGCCATGAATGGTGGACCAGGCATCAGGAACTGAATTGCCTCCTCTAGCAACTATTGTTATGTCATTAAGTGACATTCTGGATTCCAGAGTTCCATGATGGTGATGCGCTGAGATCTAGTACTTTGGTAATAGAATGGATAGTCACATCCTGACCAGTTGCATCCCAAGGCCAACACTACTCCACCATGAGTCTGAAGAAGAGCCTCGACCCGAAACGTCACCTATTCCTTTCTCCAGCGATGATGCCTGACCCGCTGAGTTACTCCAGCAATTTGTGTCTATCTTCGGTGTAAACCAGCATCTGCAGTTCCTTCTTACACATCTTATCTGCTTCAGCATGGCATCTTCAGTCAACAGAGGCCACAAAACTTTAATTTAATAAACTTAAAACTCCTTTTGATGATTCAATATATTCTACTCTGCACCTTCCCCTTTGCTCTACCTATTTTTCTTGATTTTGACTTGATTGTGTTTATGCATGGTATTATCTGATCTGATTGGATAACATGCAAACGAAATACTGTACTTTGATACACATGGCAATAAGATACCTAAACCTAAACCAAATGTTCCTTTGGAAGGAAATGTAGTTGGGAGGAGATATTGCCTTTCTGTGTGGGAGGAATTGAATTAATTGGCTACCTCTTTCCAAGAGCTGGAATAGGCATGAAGGGCCAAATGGTCTTTGGTGCTGCGCAATACTGTCATTCTCTCATGATAGCAGAGCAGGATAGAAGATAACTATTGTGTGTTTTTGGAGTGAGGTGAGAGAGCAGAGAGTAATGGGAACGTAGAACCACCCCTTGCCACAGGGCGTGGCTGAACCAAGCATCGCAGAAGTCTTTAAAGGGAGACTGAATAAGTAATTGAGGGAGAAAGGAATAAGGGGAAATATCAGTGCAGCAGTTGGAGGTTAATATAGAGCATAAATGCAGGCAGGGACCAGATGGGCTGAATGGCCTACCCTCTGAGCTGCAAACACTGCAATGTGCAATCGGGCAGTGCCTTCTTAACGTGAGCCTGCCAGATTAATGGGTGTCACAGTGGTACGGCTGGTAGTGCTGCTGCCTCACAACGTCCAAGACCCAGGTTTGATGCTGACCTCGGGTACTGTCTGTGTGGAGTTTACACGTTCTCCCTGTGATTACGTGGGTTTCTTCCGGGTGCTCTGGTTTCCTCTCACATCCCAGAGATGTAGGTTCGTTGGTCTCTGTAAATTGCCCCTTATGTGTAGGGAGTGAATGAGAAAATGGGATAACATAGAACTAGGGTGAACGGGTGATCGATGATTGGTGCAAACTCAGTGGCTGAAGGGCCCGTTTCTATGCTGCCTCTAAACTAAACTAAACTAAACTATTGTGTGGAAGCACGCAATGGCTTTAATTCACGATGTACCAGCACAAAGCTCACAGGAGTGAAATGTGAGAAAGATTAACATCAACTCGAAGAAGTGTGATTGGAGAAAGAGGTCGGCTTCAGTGAGAATACCACGGGAGCAGGAAGGTTTAGAAAGGGAGTTCCAGAGCTCAGGCAACTAAATCCTGAATTAAATGCAAGATAGGCAGCTGAGTATTTGTCATTTTGTTCCCAATTTGTTTGCTGATTGTGTTTGACACACCACAGGTTTGTGTCAAAATCACATAACGTTTCAAAACCAGTACCATAATAATCTACCAGTGAACCCGTAGTCAGACAACAGTCTGTCTGGAGTACATGAAAGTGTTGTGATATACTCTCTTCCAGACTTGTATTGACTATCGATTTACAGTATAATGTGTTCTTACTGACTGTACACAAAAGGCATAGGCAGTAATAATGCTTACAGCAAATTCCTGTCCACCACACCAGCAATTAACAGTGAACAGTCTCTTCACTACATGTCCTAATACACAGCTTTGTTAACAGGAGAAGAAGCCAGCATTGATTTCTACTGCAGACTCCAGTGTGTCCGTTCAAAGTTATGGAGGAAGAAAAGTCTCTCTGCTGGATGGCATACTCCTGCAACTTTATAACCTTGTTCCATTATTGCACTAAATCTCTTGGTGCACCAAATGTTAAATACCTTTGATTTGCTGAGGATTTCAAGATTACTTTATTTAAGGTGTAGGAAAGAACTGCAGATGCTGGTTTAAACCGAAGATAGACACAAAATGCTGGCATAACTCAGCAGGATAGGCAGCATCTCTGGAGAGAAGGAATGGGTGACGTTTCGGGTCGAGACCCTTCTTCAGACTGCTCTTGACCAAAACGTCATGCATTCCTTTTCTCCAGAGATACTGCCTGTCCCGCTGAGTTACTCCAGCATTTTGTGTCTATCTTCTGTACTGTTTTATGTTCTGTATAATATATCAGTGGTAAAGCACTTTGGGAGGTTAGGAAAACCCTCTGTAAGTTCAAATTATTTTCCCAACCACGTTTTGTTTCTTTTTAGCTGTTCGACACGGACATTGGAAGTCAAAACGACTGTTCCTGTGCTGTACTATTCTATGTAGCATATAATATATCAGTGGCAAAACACTTTGGGAGATGTTGAGATCAGGAAAACCCTGTAAATACAAATTATTTTCCCAAACACATGTTGTTTCTTTTTAGTATTAACTATTGCATTTAAGCTTCAGTGAGGATGGGCAGTGGGGATGGGGGAGGCTTGACTGGTAGCTAGCTGTAGGACATGTTCTTACTTCTGGAGTCCATTGACCTTGGGTTCAAGTCCCACTTCAGGGACTAAAAGCCAAGGTTTGTGCTTCTATGCAGGAGTGTCATGCACTGTCATCAATCAGCTGAGTCATTGAACTGACAGCCTGACCTCAATCCCAGAAGATTGCAAATGATCTGACAGTACGACTTTGCTGATGATCCGCAGGCAATATTTATCCATTCGCTGAAATAGCTAAAAAACAGATTATCGGATGATTATCTCACTGCTGTTGGTGGGATCCTGCTGTGCATCGATTGTGTGTTGTATTCCCGATATTGCAGTTCAAAGCACTCTGACACGGAGTGAAGTACGCTACTGAAATGCAACTCTCTCCTTTCACTCCAACTGCTTTCACACTCATTATCACGCTAATAGAGTGAATTACAGACTGTACATCTGGGCCCTGTTTTGCAGCAATTCATTGACATGGGCAGAAGAATTGAAAAGGCCATCTATTTGTTTCAAAACCAAGGGAGGATTTTTATTCTATTGAGCTCCATTAACAGTTGACAGATACCACCAGCCTGTTGTCAGTTTCCCTGTTATTTCCGTATGCTTAAATGTTATTATTTTCACATATTATCTGTCGGGGTGGAGCATTCCCTGTTCCCACTCTAATGGAGAACATAATCAAGTTGTTAAAATCAAATGGTTCGCAGGAACGGAACCAGTCCTGGGGACTATACTCTATATGTGTGAGAAAGAACTGCAGATGCTGGGTAAAATCGAAGGCATACACAAAATGCTGGAGCAACTCAGCGGGTGAGGGAGCATCTAAGGAGAGAACGAATGGGTGATGTTTCGTGTCAGTCTGAAGAAGGGTCTCGACCCGAAACGTCATTCATTCCTTCTCCTTAGATGCTGCCTCACCCGCTGAGTTACTCCAGAATTTTGTCTCTATCTTCAACTATAGTTGAGTCCAATAAATCTCAGTTCATGTGGCAAAACTATGTGAAGCACAGGGCAGCAATCAATTGTTCAATGCTAACTTTGAGTAACTGTGTGGAGTTTGCATGTTCTCCCTGTGACTGAATTTCCTCCAGTTTTGTCTCACATCCCAAAGACGTGCAGCAGATTCATTGGCTGCTGTAAGTTGCCCTGGGGGTTTTGGACAGTGGTAAAACCTGGGGGGGCGATTAAAGATAAGATTAATGGGATTAATGTAAGTGGATGGTTGGCTTGGACCTGGTGGGCCAAAGGGTCTGTTTCCATGCTCCATCAATCTATTCTGTCAACAGGGTTGGTTGAGGGCTTTCAGAGAGGGCAGTTAAAAATCAACCAACCTGGACAGATACACATATAGGAAAGGTTTAGAGGGATATGGGCCGAACACAGGCAGGGGGGGGCTACAGTAAATGGGGCATTTTTGTCCGCATGGGCAAGTTGGGCTGTTTCTGTGCTACATGACTTTAACTTGTGGAACTTGAGTTCCAGGCTGAAGATACATAAGCAGGATAGCTCACACCACCAGACTCAGGTACGGCTTTTGAACAGTACTGTCGTAAGCTCGGGTGCTGTCTGAGTTTCCTCTAATTCACATTTATTGTCACATGCACCAATTGGATCAGTGAAATTTGAGTTACCACACAGCCATAGAAATGAAAAGAACACAATACACAATAGAGTTTAACATAAACATCCATCACAGCGGAATCAATGTTTCTCTTTGTGACGGAAGGCAATAATCTGGAAGATTCAATTCCATTCCAAAGTTATCTGAAGGGGAATGAAGGAAGATCAGCCATGGATATTGCCTCTCTGATGTCACCTTCCTAATGTTCATTCTGGTGTCTCCTCATCATTGCCTTCTCCAAATAATTTCACCATTGATCCGGAGGCAGGACTTCTTTCCTCCTGTGGTAATGTCTGTTTGCTAGAGGATACCACCTGATATTTGTTAAACTCTGTGCCATGTCTGAGGTCTTGCTTGATGTCTGTGGTAATGGAAGTAGATTGTGGTCATGCCTCTGATCTCATCACAAGATACCATGGAACTGAATTCAATTGACTTGTAGTTCTTCACAATTATTCAGAAATAGCCTCTCAAACTAGATACAGTGGAATTGATGTTTAAATGTTTGGAAAAGGCTAAATAAAATAGGTGCCTGTTGTTAAGATTTAGTAATAGAAAAAAGAAAGGTGAGAAGTGATGTTACTTTCAGTAGTTTTGTTCATTAGATTCCATGATGTTTTGATCTCTGCCCAGAAGGAAATCCAGTGGATGAGTTCGGAGAAGGAGTGGAATGAGCACACCGCTGGCTCTAAAATTGGCGAGGATTCCTTGAATAACATTGATAACTGCCCCCCACCACCAACCCCACCCCCACCCCCCCTTCCATGCCGCCAACATTGTCATGACAAAATAGCTCGGCCACTGAGTTGAAAATGAGCTGTTATTGTTCTGTCTTCTTAATCCTGTACGTTTTTCCAGGACCAAGAGGCTGAAATATCCTCTATGTTCACAAAATAGTTATTTCAATAAAGTAATCTGAGTGGAATGATGAAGATATAAATAATTAACTAGCACATTCCTCCATTTTCCTGAAGATTTGATGCATCCTGTTCATAGTTCAGTAATAATGGCAATAGTATGATCAAACATATTTCTTCTAACTTGAATAGAAACATTTTAATTTAAATACATTTTTATTCATTTGCCTGCAAATAACATTGGAACCAGCTCACAATATTTCTGACCATTGCTATTTTAACTGCAGCTAAAAGACTTTCTCTGTAAATATTAGACTTTAGAATCTATCCGTGAAAGCAATTTTTTAATGCAGATTTAATGAAAAATATATACATTTTGAAAGGTAGTGCAGCTAAGAGTCTTATGCTCACTGGAAAAAATGAAACTTGTATTGGGGGTTTGCACGTAAAGTCACTGGGTCATAGGGCTTGATGCACGGAGCCGCTCAATCCATCTGGAGGACATCCGTCACTTCCGGTATATGTTATTAATGCAAGAAACGCGTACTTTCCTACTTGTTAAAAACCGCCAAAATGTTGAATTTTTGCACTGTACAAAATTGTGGAAGTCGGGGGAAGCATGAGAGACATGTTCCCAACTTCAGAATTCCAAAAGTGAAGCGAAATGAAGGTAAAGAGAAGCGAGAGCTGAAGGGACAACAACAGCTAAAGTCCTTGGAGAACATTGGCCGTGCAGATATCGGAATTGAACATATTGGGAATTATCGCGTTTGCTCACTGCATTTCATCAACAGTAAGGCATTATTTGTGTTTTTTCTTGATTCCTTTGGTATCTAAAAAGTCTCAGAAGTGATAAATCTGGCTGTAAATTTTGCATCCGAGGCGTTTTCTGCTGTATGTAAAAACCCACTTGAGAACCATACACGATTTAAAAATATTACAGCCAGATTTATCACTTCTGAAACTTTTTAAGATGCGAAAGGAATCAAGAAAAAACACAAATAATGCTTTAGTTGATGAAATGCAGTGAGCAAACTGCCAATGTTTGCCAAGCACTTTGGCTGTTGTTGTCCCTTCAGCTCTCGTTTCTATCTGAAGTAGGATAAATGTCTCTCACGCTTAACCCGATTTCCATAATTATTTACAGTTCAAAAATTGACAATTTCGGCGGGTTTTAACGGGTCCGCTATGCTGGAAACAATGGTAAGTGCTTACCTGCAGTTCATCGCGTGTACTCCACTTGGCGTAGCGCAGCAACAGCACGGGTCATGGGTCGTAACCCGACTGCCGTGAAACCTCCCTATAGAGGGAAAATGTCTCTTCGGTGACTAATATTAATCATTTGTACTAAGTGACTTTCCACTGTCTGAGTTCAGTTGACCAAATGTAACATGTCCTGAATATAAAACCTGGTATGATTCTGCACAGTTGATGTATGTGAATGAGTTTGTTGAAAGCTTGTCAAATGTATTTAAGAAAGTAAAATAAACTGGATTACTCATGCCAATGGGATTTCATGGAGTTGCTTTAACTCACTCCACACGACGCAAACGGTCTGGATGGGTCCAGGGCTCACACAAAGAGGACCACACTGCAAAATTGAAGCAGTGATGCTGGAGTATACAAAACACTGATTAAGTCCAGGAACTTGTGTGTGGAGAATGAAGGGGTTTGTTGGTATTAATCAATCAAGAACCAAAATGCATATACTATACTGATAAATTCCAAGGGGCAAATGTGAGTATAATGGAGGATTGGTGTGGGTAGGGTGAATGTAAGGAAAGATACAGAACCCAAATAGTCATCCAAGCAACAAATTATACAACTTGCAAAGCGTACAACGTAAGTCAAAGTTGCCACATTGCAGTGAGGATCATGTGTGCAATGCTTCAAATGACAGCAAGTTTAAATTGCTGCAGGACAGGCCAGACAATACCTAGAATACTGATAGCCCACACTTTAGTTCTTCAAGTGATTTACAAGAATGATAGTCAGTCGCTGTGGTCATTGAAAGAAGAGATAATCTATATTCAGTGTCTTCCTTAATATTTAGCCGATTAAAGGATGATTTCTTTCAGTCAAATGCAGCTGAACCAAAGTCTTGTAAAGCTGCAGCTTGAACCTGACTCTCTTTGGAGGGATATGGACCAAGCGCAGGCAGGTGGGACTCGTGTAGCTGTTAGAGACAAAATGCTGGAGTAACTCAGCAGGACAGGCAGCATTTCTGGATAGAAGGAATGGGTGACGTTTTGGGTCAAGACCTGTCTTCAAACTGAGAGTCAGAGGAGAGGATGAAGGATATGTAATGGAGATATGGATATGGAGATATGGAAGGATAAGATACGAAATTGAGATATCAAACGGGACAAAGTTCAAGGAAAAAGTAGAATAGATCATTGTTAACTAAGGGAAGGTGACAACGAGGCATATAAAGATACAATTTAATCAGACAGGTTGGAGAACTAGGATGTAGGAGGGGTGGAGAGAGAGGGAAAGCAAGGGTTATGTTTAATTGCAAGTCATTTATTCATATCACTAATTAACAGTGCTCCCAGCACAGGTCCCTGCAGAACCACTGGTCACTGACCTCCAGCCAGAATAACAGTCTTCCACCAGAACCATCTGCCTTTGATGAGAAAGCCAGTTCTGAATCCAAAAAAACAAGTTTCTGAGGGTTCCATGCCTACCCCTATTGATAACCTTCACACCTCCTCACAAAATCTCAAGTTCATAAGACCTGACCTGCCACAAGCAAAGCCGTGTTGACTGTCCTTAATTAGCCCATTCTCTTCCAAATGTGAGTAAATCCTATGTTCTATTCTCTGTTCTATGTGCTGACTGCTCCCAATTTGCATTGAGCTCCTGCCTAATAACGGTATGTTCTGCCTTATCCAAATTTAGTATCTTCCACTAAGGTCCAGATGTACCCTTATACATAACTATTTTAAAACTTATGGACTGTGGGATTGAATTTAATCCAAATGTTACTTTACCTTTCCAACATGTTCCTGTTAGAACACTTTATTTTTCATAAATAGAAGAAATATAGGTTCAAGCTGAAATCACAAAATTATATTACAAAGGTAATATAATTGAAAAGATGGACCATCAAGTCCATCAAATTGTGTCAAATATTTTTCCCCGTCCTAAGAGGGACGGAGGATGTAGAATCATTTTGGATCTGACAAAATTAAATACATTTGTACTATATAGACACTTTAAAATGGAAACATTGGTTACGGCCAAGCAACTCATTTATAAAGGTTGTTATATGGCCACAATAGATCTGAAGGACGCTTATTATTCAGTGCCTGTTCATTGCGAGCATAGAAGGTATTTTAAATTCAATTGGATGAATCAATTATGGCAGTATAAAGCACTGCCAAATGGATTGACCTCAGCCCCTAGAGTATTCACCAAATTGTTAAAACCAATTTTGGGGTTGCTTGGAGGTCAGGACCATGTGATTATGGCCTATTTGGATTATATTTTGATAATTGGACAAACTCAAGCTTTAGCCGAAACATCAGTGGCAGTTGTCAAATCCACATTTGAAAAACTGGGGTTTGTCATTCATTTGGGAAAATCCAAACTTACGCCAATTACAATTGACTATTTGGGGTTTTCAGTTAACTCTATCAAAATGGTAATTACCTTGCCAATTGGAAAAAGTACAGAACTAATTGAGGATTGTGTAACACTTTTAAACAAGTGTAAACCTTCAATTAGGCAAGTGGCGAGACTTCTGGGGAAAATGGTAGCAGCCTTTCCAGCAGTCCAATTTGGGCCTTTGCATTATCAGCAGTTACAAAGAGCAAAAGAACAGGCACTTAAGGTACAAATTGGGCATTATGATAGGCCCATGCAGATATCAGCTGAAGCAATTTCTGATATTTTATGGTGGATTCAACATGTCTCCAGTAGTTTTAGCATGATAGAGCTGGAACAACCTTCCATGGTTTTGCAGACTGATGTAAGTGCACTTGGATGGGGTGCCACAGACACAAATTCAAGTTGTGGTGGAAGATGGAGTTCAGAAGAAGCTGGGCTTCTGCAGACATGGGGAATTAACCATTTAGAGCTTTTAGGAGCATTTCATGGGCTCAAAGCTTATTGTTCTAACAAAAGCAGTCTGCATGTTCAGCTCCAGATCGATAACACCACGGCAGTGGCATATGTCAATCACATGGGTGGTATCAAGTCGGTATCTTGTGACAGACTGGTAAACCAAATCTGGATCTGGTGCATTGATAAATACATTTGGCTCTCAACTATTTATCTGCCAGGAAAACTTAATACAGTGGCAGACACCAGCTCACGGAAATTCCATGACAACATAGAATGGATGCTGAATCACGATGTGTTCAAAGACATCATTACCAAATATGGAACACCAGATATCGACTTGTTTGCATCTGGACCAAACCACCAGCTTCCCAAATATGTGTCATGGGAACCAGATCTTGGGGCAGTAGCGAATGACGCTTTCTCGCTGAATTGGGATGGTATATATATTTATGCATTTCCACCTTTCTGTCTCATAAATTGATGTCTGCTTAAAATCAAGCAGGACAATGCTTCAGGGGTACTGGTAATACCCGACTGGCCTACTCAGCCATGGTATCCTTTGATCCGACAGCTGATGAAACAACCTTTGATGGCTGTTTCCTAAATGAAGGAATTTATTGGTGAATCCAGTGACTGGCGAATGTCATCCGTTGTATGACCATATTGATTTGTTAATTTGCAGATTCTAAGAAGGCCATATCTGGGGCATGGATTGTCGGGTCGAACTGTCGACATGCTTACTGCATCCTGGAGATCGAGTACTCAAAAGCAGTATTTTTGTTATGTAAAGAAATGGGAAGTTTACTGTGTACTAAATGATATTGATTATTGTACAGCACGTATTTCACATGTTTTGGAATTTTTGTCAACTCTTTACAATGATGAAGGACTAAGTTATAGTCAATCAATACAGCAAGAAGTGCTTTGTCATCATATTTAGTGATGAAATCAGACAATCATGCAATTGGATCTCACCCTCTTGTGGTTTGATTTATGAAAGGCATTTTTAATTCCAGACCTCCCAAACCTAGATATATGGCTATTTGGGATGTAAGTCTAGTCCTTAGGAAACTACGCGAGTGGTTTCCTTTATTATCTTTGACGTTGACCAAAATTACCATTAAATTGGCCATGCTTATGGCGTTGGTTTCAGCACAAAGGGTACAGACGTTACAAAAATGACAGTTAGACAGAATGGAAACTGCTGTGGACAATGTTACATTTTACATTTACGACCTCCTCCAACAGAGCAGGCCAGGTGTCACAGGTTTTAAAATAATATTTGTAGCATATCCTACATCCAGCTTTATGCTAAAAACAGATTTGATGCAATACATTGCAGTGACAGAATTTACGTAATAGAAAGGATTAACCATATAACCATATAACCATATACAATTAACAGCACGGAAACGGAAACACTTCCAGTCCGACCATTTGTTTTCCCCTAGTCCCATCTACCTGCACTCAGACCATACCCCTCCATTCCCTTCACGTCCATATACCTATCCACTTTAAATATTAAAATCGATCCTGCCTCCACCACTTCTGCTGGGAGCTCATTCCACACAGCCACCACCCTCTGAGTAAAGAAGTTCTCCCTCATACCCCTAAACTTCTGTCCCTTAATTCTCATGTCATGCCCTCTTGTTTGAATCTTCCCTACCCTCAATGGGAAAAACGTATCCACGTCAATGTCAATCCCTTTCATCATTTTAAAGCAATCAAGTCCCCCCCTTAACCTTCTGCGCTCCAAAGAATAAAGATCTAACTTGTTCAACCTTTCTCTGTAACATAGTTGCTGGAACCCTGGAGTACTCTCTCTATTTTGTTGACATCCTTCCTATAATTAGGCGACCAAAATTGTACACCATACTCCAGAATTGGTCTTACCAATGCCTTGTACAATTTTAACATTACTTCCTACTCCGATTGTTTATCAGTTAAAAAAAAACACATAAAAGTGTCAGTTAACACTATCTCCAGGTGGCTGAAACAAGTTTTGATTGATGCAGGTATTAACACAGATGTGTTTACATCTCATTCCACCAGGGCAGCAGCTACTTCGGCGGCCAAAGCGAAGGACGTGCCCGTCGACCATATTATGGCGGCCGCCGGATGGGCAAATGAGCTGATGTTTCAGAATTTTTATCATCGCCCGATTGTTGATCCAGGGCTGTTTGCTAATGCCATTTTAAGTTCTGTTTAAATGCCCTGGTATTAAAGAAAAACTGTTGTTTGTTTATGTTATTAAATAAACCCTATTACTACATTGAATGCAATGTTACTACTAATGCATTATTTCTCATTCGAGTCAATCAATGCAGTGGGATGCCGAGTTTGTAATCTGCGGCATGAAATCACAAAGCTTTGAACTCTTCATGGAATCACTCACGTGACTCCGAAGTAAAATAGTAAGAATAAACGAGAACTTACCAGTTTGAGGTTTGATCTTGAATTTATGAGGAGTTACGTTGGTGATTACGTGCCCACCACGCCCAACCCTCTCTCATGAAAGATCACCTGGTAGTTCTCGAGTCACTGATCTTACTGTTTACTTCGGTGTTGTTTATTTGTGATTTCATACCGCTGCTTTGAAGATTGGTGCGCATGCGGCCTGGCGGGTCTTCTTCACGTAATCACCAACGTAACTCCTCATAAAATCAAGATCAAACTTCAAACTGGTAAGCTCGTTTAATCTTACTATTACTAGACTAAGTGAGACCCATTGGGTCCCACGTTCACACGGGAGGGCTGGTCCCCCAACACAATATTCCACCTCTCCACCAATTCCAAGTTCCAAGGGCTAGTATGGACATTGTGGGCAAAATGGATTCTAGGGGTGGCAGCTCAGTCCCTCAAGCCTGATGTGCTGGCAGCTCACTCATGGCTGGTGGGCAGACAGTTGACTCACAGCTATTCCTTGAAATTCAATTTCAAGCAGGGTGCAAGGCCACCAAATTCAAATCCATTTAAAGCAGAGTGCAAGGCCACCAAATTCAAGTGCAGTTTCATACCTCTTCAAGCAGGGTGCAAGCCCACCGAATTCAGGTGCAGTTTCCTACCACTTCAAGCAGGGTGCAAGGCCACCAAATTCAAGTGCAGTTTCACACCACTTCAAGCAGGGTGCAAGGCCACCAAATTCGTGCAGTTTCATACCATTTCAAGCAGGGTGCAAGGCCACCACATTCAAGTGCAGTTTCATACCATTTCAAGCAGGGTGAAGCCACCATAAAACCACACAAAACACCACACTCAACAGTTCAGTAGACATTCAGTGTGTTCAGTTGATTCACAGCGCAGAGTCGTGACCTCTTCCTCCCCCATCATGCAGAGACTGAGCACACCCACACTTCCGGGTTTTATAATCCCTCCCCCCTCCCACCGGAAAAGGTGTGGCCTTCATGGCATGATTGACATGAGAGAGATTCTCAATATTTTTTAAACAATAATAACACTTATTTTTCATTGATGGGAAGAATCCTCTGCCCCCAATGAGCAGAGGGGGACTGAGTAAGTTGGCCAAAAATAACAGCCGTAAGTGGTAGCGTTTTATCTAAAATCAATATACGGTGCAAACAGGAAGTTGTCAAGTTTAGACCACCAACCATTTGCAGTGCTTTTACTTCAACCCAACCCCGCACCAACCATTTGCAGTGCTTTTAATTCAACTCAACCCCCACCAACCATTTGTGTGCTTTTACTCACAGTTTAGTAGACATGTGTTCAGTGTTATTCACAGCTCAGACTGAGAGACGTTTCCCTCTCACTTCCCCCATCTTGCAGAGACTGACTGACGCACAACACTTCCGGATTTTATAGTCCCTTCCCCCTCCCACCAGCAGGGGCAGCAGAGAGAATCTCAACGTTTTTTAAACATTAATAGCTCTTTACTTTTCCACGATGGGAAAAATCCTCTTGACCTGCGCAGCGGAGAGGGACTCTGAGTAAGATGGCCAAAAATTACAGCCGTAAGTGGCAGCATTTTTGCTAAGATCATGAAACAGAAAAACAGGAAGTGGTCAAGATCAGACTTTTAGTAATATAGATAAAAGACATAAATAGTCAAAACCCTTTCCCCAGCATGGAAATATCAATTACTAGAGGGCATAAATTTAAGGTAAGAGGAACAAACTTTAAAGGAGATAGGTGGGGCAAGTTATTTTACACAGAGTGGTAGGTGTCTGAAATGCACTGCCGGGGGTAGTGTGGAGACAGCTGGAATAGTGGCATATAAGAGGCTTTTGGATTTCCGTATGGGAATGGAGGGATATGGATTATATGCAGGAAGATAAGATCTTTATTGACATCATTTTTGACACAGGCATTGTCATAAGATGATAAGATCATGTGATAAGGGTAGAATTAGGCCATTTGGCCCATCAAGTCTACGCCGCCTTTCAATCAAGGCTGATCTATCCCTCCCTCCTAACCCCATTCTCCTGCCTTCTCACCTTAACCTCTGACACCCATATTAATCAAGAAATTGTCAACCAAAGAACCTGTTCCTGTGCTGTACTGTCCTCTGTTCTGAGTTCCACACAATAATAGGGAAGTTAAAGTTGTCCACTAAGACAATCCTGTTCCTTTTGCATCTTTCTGTAATCTCTCCCCATATCTGTCTCCCGATCTCCTCTATCTTCCGCTTGATATTACAAAGCCTATAGTACAATCCCATTAGTTATTGCACCTTTCTAACTTTCAGCTCTACCCATATCGCTTCAGGGTGAACTCTACACTTTGTCGTGTCTGAGTGCCACCGTGATATTCTCCCTGATTAGTGAAGCAACACCTCCACCTCTTTTACCTCCCTCTGCATCACGTCTGAAATATCTCTAGTCCACCTGAGTACTTGATATTGGTATTCCTCCACTTCAGATGCAACCCCTCCCTCTTGTACAGGTCATCTCTGCCCCAGAAGAGATCCCAATGGTCCAAATATCTGAATCGCTGCCCCCTGTACCAACTGCTCTACCATGCATTCATCCATTCTATCCTACTATTTAAACTGTCATTAACATGTGCCTTCTCCCCAAATCCCCTGACTCAGCTATCTTTAAGAGCTCTATCTAACTCTCTCTTGAAAGCATCCAGAGAATTGGCCTCCACTGCCTTCTGAGGCAGAGAATTCCACAGATTCACAACTCTCTGGGTGAAAAAAGTTTTCCTTATCTCCATTCTAAATGGCCTACACCTTATTCTTAAACTGTGGCCCCTGGTTCTGCACTCCAGCAACATGGGAACATGTTTCCTGCTTCTAGCGTGTCCAATCCCTTAATAATCTTATATGTTTCAATAAGATCCCATTTCACATATCAGTGTACACAAGCCCAGTCGCTCCATTCTTTCAGTATATGACATTCCCGCCATCCGGGGAATTAACATCGTAAATAGAACGGTAAGCACCAGAGTCGCACAGGGTTAGAAAAGTAGTTGGCAGATTTAAACCATCCAGACTGAGAATCCTTGTATAAAAGTCAATATTTCATTGATTTTTACATGTTTTTGTTGTATCAAAGCAACAGACAAATAATTATCCCACCGTGTTTGCACAAACACGTTTCTACCATTTCATCTCTTCACAATTAGGACATGACATCTGTTAATGTGCAATGATATATCTAAGATACCCAATTTTGCAGCAAGTTAGAGAATGTTCCATTTCTTGTAACACGTGTTTCAGCCCAGATGTAGCTCCCTATTTATTATAATCCCCAGGAGCGGAGTCACGATTATGAAATATCTGTGTCCCGTGGGACAGCCGCAAAATGTGGAACTGGATTTCAGCCAATCTGAAATGGGTCACCTGGGGAAATAAGATATAATGTACAATTAATTCTGATTTTAAATGTGAGATTCTTTACAAACAAGCATCAGTGTTTTAAGTGAAAATATTTGATGGCAAATGTAGACACAGAGGTGATTAAAGATTCAAGGCCTTCAAACAATAAAGGAAACAGGAACCTATTAACTTTCCCATTGAGTCAGCTTGAAACTGAATGTGTAGGAAAAATCACAGAGGAGGATCCTGTGTCACCAGCCCCCTCTCCTGCCTGATTCCCACATCTTCTGCTTTCCACATAGAGCGAAAGTTCACCAATATTCAATGACCAAGCTGCCACAAATGACAACATTGAGGATTCATGAAGATGTTCCCAGGACTATAGTGTCTGAGTTATCAGGAGAGGTTGAGTAGACTGGGTCTCTATTCCTTGGAGTGCAGGAGGATGAGGGTTGATCTTAAAGAGGTGTATACAATCATGAGAGGAATAGATCAGGTAGATAGATGCACAGTGTCACTTGCCCAGTGTAGGTGAATCAAGGACCAGAGAAGGACATAGGTTTAAGGTGAAGGGGAAAAGATTTAATAAGAATCTAAGATGTAACCTTTTCACACAAAGGGTGGTGGGAGTATGGAACAAGGAGGTCGTTGAGGCTAGGACTATCCTATCAATTAAGAAACAGTTAGACAGGTATATGAACAGTGTTAACGAAGAAACTGCAGATGCTGGAGAATCGAGGGTTACACTAAAAGCTGGAGAAACTCAGCGGGTGCAGCAGCATCTAAGGAGCGAAGGAGATAGGCGACGTTTCGGGTCAAGACCCTTCAGGTTTGGAGGGATATGGACCAAACTCGGGCACGTGGGACTAATGTTGCTGGGACATGTTGGCCTGGTGTGGGCAAGTAGGGCCAAAGAGCCTGTTTCCACACTGCATCACTCTGTGACTCTATGAGAGGACTGTGCTTGCCCTTTCAAAGTAATTAGTTGACCCGAGTCACACCATTGATTGAATCCTGGAGAACTCTCCCAGTAACAGGCTGTGAGCTCTATAAACTGCAACTGTATATTAGAAATGAGAGGGTTTTAATTTGTTGAGACCTGTTATTTTTAAATGACAGATAATAGCTTAAAAATTTATAGGATGAAGATTTGTTTTTAAAGTACCGTATTTCCTATCCCCGTCCCTCAGACCTGAACCGCACAGTGTATTGTGGCACAGGCGAAGATGGAGGCTCACATCTTCCACACATGGAGGCTCACATCTTCAAGGAGTTTCACATCTTCCTTTCTACTGACTAAACCAAACCATTGATCCTGTCCCACCAGCCATTTTTCAAAATTTAGCAACTGAAATGTGGGTGCGTCTTTGACGCAGGTGCGTCTTCATTGCTGCAAAATATGGTACAGAGACTTTGCCCAGACTGCATTGGTATCTGGTTGCATAATAAGTTGCCAGTGATTAGCAGACAGGAGCAAAGGCAAAATTTGAACTGGAAAACCACATACAATATGATCAAAACATAAGGTGCTGGAGTAACTCAGCTGGTTAGGCAGCAACTGTGGAGGAAATGGATTAGTGACATTTTAGTTTGAATCGTTCTTCAGAGTGACTATAGGTGGGTAGAAAGCTTTCCAACTTTCTCCCCACTACCACAATCAGTCTGAAGAAGGGTGCAGGTCTGAAATGTTATCTATCCATTTCCTCCGCAGATGCTGCCTGATCCGCTGAGTACTGTAGCACCTTGTGTTGTGCTCAAGATTCCAGCATCTGAGTCTACATACAACATGAAAGCTGGTGATTTCTTGGAAATTCCATTTCCTGGAATTTCCCAGGGGTAAAACACATGGGCTATATAATTACAATGGATTTCCCTGGGTTTCACTCACCCCTGCACAAAGCAGGAGGAGTCAATGTGACTGCAGCCTGGCTTCACAAATCTGGAAACGGAAACTTGAATCAGATCCAGAAAGCCCTGAAGCTGTTATTTCATCACTCATGTACAGTTCACCTGCACTCATGAAAGTGTTGTAAATATTTACATTCACCTGTAAATCCAATTGACATCAATTTCCCGTCTCCTGCGTATGGGTCAGGTAGCGGAGTGGGGGGGCATTCCTGCTTGGGAATGGCAGCCCCACCAAAGGTGTACCCCCCCCCCCCCCCTTATAGGAATGGAGGGTACCTTGCATCTACAGATACAGGAGCTTTAGTCGGGGCTACCCCTGGGAAGTGGAGATGCCAAGCAGGACTGAGGAGGATCAGGTGTCGGAGGGAGTTAGCATGGGGAGAGATTCTGTCCCAGGAGAAGGAAATTACCAGGAAAATGAGGAAATGAGGCTTAAAGTGTGGAGCATGTGGGATCAAGATACTTGAGCAGTGGAGATCATCACCAAGAGACCAGGAATTCGGAGACCACGGGTGAAAATGTTTCTGACCTTTGAAGAAGATGCTCACATTTCTTAATGGTGCAGTGTGGGTGACTGTTCTGGCCAGAGTCAGCACTGAGAACACAGTCAGCAGTCTGGCACGGGGGGATCTTATAGAAACTTACAAAATTCTTAAGGGGTTGGACAGGCTAGATGCAGGAAGATTGTTCCCGATGTTGGGGAAGTCCAGAACAAGGGGTCACAGTTTAAGGATAAGGGGGAAGTCCTTTAGGACCGAGATGAGAAAAACATTTTTCACACAGAGAGCGGTGAATCTCTGGATTTCTCTGCCACGGAAGGTATTGAGGCCAGTTCATTGGCTATATTTAAGAGGGAGTTAGATGTGGCCCTTGTGGCTAAGGGGATCAGGGGGTATGGAGAGAAGGCAGGTACGGGATACTGTGTTGGATGATCATCCATGATCATATTGAATGGCGGTGCAGGCTCGAAGGGCCGAATGGCCTACTCCTGCACCTATTTTATATGTTTCTATGTTTAATGCACAATAAAATCTAAATAAGATCTAAGGTGCAGTTAATTCTGATTTGTATTGTGAGATTCTTTTCAAACAAGCATCAGTGTTTTAAGTGAATATATCTGGTGGCAAATGTACACACAGAGGTGATTAAAGATTCAAGACCGTCAAACAATAAAGGAAACAGGAACCTGTCTATTCTCCCATTGTGTCAGCTTGAAACTGAATGTGTAGACAAAATTACAGAGGGGGATCCTGTTTCACCAGCCCCCTCTCCTGCCTGATTCCCACATCTTCTGCTTTCCACATAGAGTGAGTCCACCAATATTCAGTGACTGAGCTGCCACATATGCCAACAACATTGAGAATTCATGAAGATGTTGCCAGGACTAGAGTGTCTGAGCTATCAGGAGTGGTTGAGTTGACTGGGTCTCTATTTCTTGGAGCGCAGAAAGGGGTGATCTTAAAGAGGTGTATAAAATCATGAGAGGAATAGATCAGATAGACAGATGCACAGAGTCACTTGTCCAGAGTAGGTGAATCAAGGAACAGAGGACACAGGTTTAAGGTGAAGGGGAAAAGATTTAATAGGAATTTGAGAGGTCACTTTTTGACACAAAGGGTGGTGGGTGTATGGAACAGGCTGTCAGAGGAGGTAGTTGAGGCAGGGACTATCCCATCTTTTAAGAAACAGTTAGACAGATATATGGATAGGACAGGTTTGGAGGGATATGGACCAATCACAGGCATGTGGGACTAGTGTAGCGGGGACATGTTGGCCGGTGTGGGCAAATTGGGCCGAAGGGCCTGTTTCCACACTGTATCACTCTATGACTCTGAGAGGACGGGGTCTGGCGGCAGCGGTGGAGCCGCGGCAGAGGCAAACCCGCGTTTGCGGTGCAGTGGTCGAGGAGGGTGCCGGGGGGGGGGGGGGGGGGGGGGGGGGGGGAGAACAAGGGAGGCGCCAGCTTGGGGTACTTTGTAATTTTGTCAGTGCCATTAATGTGGCGACTCTTTGAATAACTTGGGTATGTAAGCAAAGAATTTCACAGTGAAGAATTTCACTGTGCTTTCAAAAAAAAACATTCTATTCCATTCCCGTTCAGATCTAAGTACTGAGGGGGATTAGACCTACATGTTTCCAGGTCTGACGCCACTGCACCGACATACTGACTCTTCTTTGGAAATGGCGATTATATCCAAAGTAGAAACTGTTTAAGATCATGCATATTGTGAAAACCTGCAGCACTGGGGTACGAAAATACGACTAATTCCCTCTCAACATGGACCTGCTACAGGTCACATACCATCCGAACAGTTCCATGGATGATGCGGTCTCCCAGGTTCTGCACACCACTCTCTCTCACCTTGACAGCCAGAAGGGGGGCTATGTGAGGATGCTGTTCATTGACTTCAGTTCAGCTTTCAATACCATAGTCCCCACCAGACTTGCTGAGAAGCTGCTGGAACTGGGGATGAACACTCCTCTGTGTGCCTGGGTCCTGGACTTTCTCATCGCCACGCCCCAGGTGGTCAAGATGGGGAGACATACCTCCAACCCCCTCACCCTGAACACAGGATCCCCCCAGGGTTGCGTCCTTAGCCCCCTACTGTACTCCCTGTACACACATGACTGTGTGGCCAGGTTCAGCTCCAACTCCATCATCAAGTTAGCTGTTGACACTGTGGTGGTGGGCCTGATCTCTGATAACGATGAGAAGGCCTACCGGGAGGAGGTGGCTGATCTGGAACTCTGGTGTCAGGACAACAGCCTCCTCTTGAATGTCATTAAAACAAAGGAGCTGAGACTCGCCACAAGATAAATGGGACTACTGTGGATAGGGTGAGCTGCTTTAAATACTTGGGAGTCCACATCACAGAGGATCTGACATGGACTACACACACTGCCGCACTGGTGAGTAAGGCAAGGCAGTGCCTTTACCACCTCAGGCAGCTGAGGAAATTCAGAGTTTCTCTGAGGATCCTTCAGTGCTTCTATTCTGGGGCTGTAGAAAGCATCTTGTCCGGCAACATCACAATCTGGTTTGGGAACAGCTCTGCCCAGGCCGAACATACTATGAGAACTACACTCGCCCCCCCCCTGCAGGACCTATACACCAGGAGGTGCAGGTCCAGAGCTAGCAATATAATGAGAGACCCCTACCACCCCAGCAATGGACTGCTCCAGCAGCTACGGTCAGGCAAACGCCTCCGCTGTCACGCTATGAAAACAGAGAGGATGAGACGGCGTTTCTTCCCACAGGCCGTCAGGACTGTATACTCTTATCTCACCAGGGACTAATTTACCGTTGTGTTGTGTCTTTTTTTAATATATATTTTTTCTAACATGTAAATACTGGTTCTGTTCTGTTGTTTTTGCACAATCCGCAGGCATTGCCACTTTCATTTCACTGCACATCTTGTATGTGTATGTGACAAATAAACTTGACTTGAACTGCAACGTGCAGACTGTGGAAGGGAGAGCTATTTCAAGGAAATCACAGGTTTAAGCTCCACCATGTGGGCAGCACATTGCACTGAGCTGCGGAGTTTCCCCGTGAGTGAGCAGCAAAGCCCGGAACTGGATTGCTCTTGCTTGAAACAAACTTTTGGAAGGAAGGAACTGCAGATGCTGGTTTAAATTGAAGATAGAATAAAATGCTGAAGTAAATCAGCGGGACAGGCAGCATTTCAGGAGAGAAGGAATGGGTGACTTTTTCGGGCTGAGACCCTTCATTTTGCAGCTTTCACTTTGCCAAAGGTGTATTTTACACCACTTCGAAAAAATTAAGAATCAAATCTTCTGAAGTGACACCTCTAATTTACCATCAGCTGTGATAAACACCCGCGGCTGTGAACCACACAATGTAATGTAAAACTGTGAAAGTGAAAGGTTTATCACGGCAGCAGGGAAATTCCCTCCACCGGGACATCAGAGAGTTTGACAGCTTTCACTGCAGAAGAGGGTGCAAATGAGAGAAGTGAATCCCCATAAATAGGAGCTGACTGGTCCTCTGCAGCAGAGCTTAATTCAGCAGAGAGCTGCTGCATTCGGCAGAAGATCCTTCAGCAGATCACAAAGTGGAAGATGGACAGAGCAGCCAGTGTGACCATCCTCATTCTCCTTCTGTGTGCCATCGCTGCACAGGGTATGTTGAGATATCTGTACCTGCAGTTTATTCCTTATTCTACCGTTTAGTTTAGATTAGTAGAATTTTATACAAAGTATGAGTATATGATTCCCTGGTTCATGTGCTGTTTACAATGTACAATGCAATTAAACTTCCAAAGGTCTTTACAATGCAACATTGTTGTGTGTGGGAAACTCTTTTAATTGAAATCAAAACCATCCATAATGTAAAACTGATCCAGCAGCCTGACTGCAAATATAGAAAGAAATGCACCAGCAAACGGTTCAAACTGTAGTTACAATATTTTCATGGATTGTAGCTGCTCTTTTGTCTTTGTGTTTGAGCTTCTAAGTGAAACTCGCAACTTTAGTGAAGGAGTTTGTGCAGGCATCCAATATCTCTCTCTGGGTCATGCATTAATTAAACAAGAGAGCTGCTGAACGTACCAGAACGTTTCACAGGCTTTGCTGCCATCGATTCCACGATTAAATCTGAATGAACTTTTCCTCAGGTATTCCCATCCTAGGGGCACATGGACGGTGCCACTGCACTGGGACCAGCGCTAGAGTTATTTCTCCAAAGTCCATCCGGAGCCTGAAATTCATTCCCAGAGGATCTCACTGTGAGAACGTAGAGATCATGTGAGTAAATGAGTCAGAGCAACAACTCAACCTTACACCCTCCTGGATTTAAGTTCTGTAATTTAAAATGATTGGAATGTCTGTGAATTATAGCTTGAATGTCATCTTCTCCTTACAGTGTCACGCTGATAAATGCGAAGAAGGTGTGTGTGGATCCTGAAGCCAAATGGTTGGAGACACTCATAAAGAAAGGTCAGTGTTTTGTGTTTGCTGGAATTCAGATTTCCGCTGTGAATAAATAAATGCTGTGATTTATTTGCCATGTGAGTGCAGTTCTCCGTATTAGAGGGCGCTGTGCTCCTCCCTGCTAAACATTCCCACTAACATTTGACACTTTTGATATTTTACTCAAATTGGCATCGAGCAGAGCCCCATGTCCTCTCACCCAATGTTCATTATTAATGTTCCCAGAAGCAGAGGTTGGGATCCTGGAAAGCCACCAAGTGCAGGAGCGCTGGCTGGTTTCATGGTCGCTCTCCACAATGTTGAGACCGATTTTCGAACACAGCTGCCACCAGTCAATGAAGGATGTCTTCTGCTTTAAACATGGATATTAAGAATAAAATATTTAATAGTTACTTTCATCACAGGCTGTAGAATGGAACACGGGGTGGGGGAGGGGGAAATTGAAGTAATAGGCTGCCAATTAACCACAAGGCTTTGTACTGGATGGTCTCCAGGTTTGGGTGTTGGAACTACCAGAGAAATGGAGAATATTGATCACATTTCTGAGTTGTGCCTTACAGTTAGTGAAAAGGATGATAAAAAATTGTCAAGAGGCGATTCAGGGTCTCACTGAACCATTCTGGTAAATACTAAAGCTATTGATATTGCCTGGATGTTGGTTGGCACAAATGCCACCTGGCACTGATACATCCATGCCTGAAAACTGTCATGGTCTTGAAATATACTTCACTTTCAGAGGAGAGAGAAATTGAACTAAATAGTGTGCAGTGCCTTTTGGATAATGCTCACTGCAGTATCAATGAGGTTTAGTTTAGATTAGTTTCGAGATACAGCGCGGAAACAGGCCCTTCGGAGCACCGAGTCTGCACCGACCAGCGATCCCCTCATCCCAACACTATCCTAAAGACACTAGGGAGAATTTACACATGCACCAAGCCAATTAACCTACAAACCTGTACGTCTTTGGAGTATGGGAGGAAACCGAAGATCTTGGAGAAACTCCACGTGGTCACGGTGAGAACGTACAAACCACTAGTATCTTTGGTACAAACTCCATACAGACAGCACCCATAGTCGGGATCGAACCCGAGTCTAACGCTGTGCCACCGTGGCCGTTTGTGTTTCCAAACTTCCAAGTCGTTGCAATCTGCTCCTTATTGTGGATAGTCAGTTTGATAATTCCCCTAGTTCTGCTGCAGGAAACATTGTATGCACTATTATTGTGGCTAACAATGCAATCAATTACATTTCAGGCAACAAACAACACAAATGAACAAAATGAAGCTGCAATCTGAGGGATTTAAATCTACTCCAGTAGAATCTGCCGGGGAATGAAGGAGGCTCAGCTGCGGGAGTTAACATTGTGATTCACCTTCCAGTGGTTCAGTCCAGTGTATCCTCTTCATTGTTTTCAGGGAATGATCTAGGGTTCCTCCCTGTCACAGTGCAAGTTTACATCCTGTCACGGTGCATGTTTATACCTGAACAAACAATCTGATAATGATTTTTAACATTGTGCCAAATCCAAAGTTTATTTTGAGGTTTGTGGTAACTTAGGTAGATATGGACTTGAACTCTGTAGAAATGAAATGAACATCCGTTGTTGAAATGTACTACTAGCCACGATAATGCTGGCTGCTGTATAACTGAGTTCCCGGGAGGCCTTGTTCATCATGAACTCAGTACACAAGGGAAGCCAGTGATGAGCTGGTGGACTGTGTCTATTAGTATCATGAAATTAAGGTGTAACAATATTCACTCCTAGTTCACAAGCCCTGGCTTCCACCAACCTCTCTGCACTCTCATGACCATAGCCACTGGCCTGAGAAAATAATTACATCGCAGAGGAGAAAACATTTGTTATCACATGTTGTGATCTGACACTCATGCATTTTATCAGGAGAGAAAGAGGATGACGGCCAATATATAAAGTTGAATTATCGTTGCTTATTTCAGTAAAATGATCTGAGATAGGATGGTAATGATGGATTTAACGAAATAAATATCTTCCACATTTTTGCTGAACTTATGGTGCAATGCAACTTAATTTCAAATGTTTCCAAAGCATGTTTTATTCTGTTCCCATTCCTGTTTAAATTCTGTTCATAATCTGTGATGTACCAATGTCAATACTGTTGCCCAATTGTTTTTGTTCCAGATTGAACAAAAATATTCTTGTTTTAAACTACAAGAGCAACTACCCACTCGTAAGGGTTGTGCCTTTCTCAGCACTGTTTTAGACCCTTGATATATTAACTGGAGCTCTGGTGTTTTCTCCTTGTCCTATTTTAGGATTTATCTAGTCTGAAGAAGCAAATTCTCTGCAAATGCGATTATATGATTATTATGTAAAACACCTACATTTTGGAAGGTATTGCTGCTAATAGTCTGATTACTACTGGAGTAAGTGTCATTGTAAATAATAGTAATGTCTGTACAGTAATTAAAATAAATATTTTTTGCCCTGAGGAATATTCACTGACTGGATTCAGTTGAACAACGACACATTCGTATAGTTGATGGATGTGATTGATTTTGTTGAGCATTTTTGAAACAAATTTAAGAAAACATAATAAAATGGATAACTCATAAAGAAATTGATGTCTTTGCTTCTTAATCTTCAATACATAGTTCCTTTCTTGAGTTTAGTTTAGTTTAGAGATACAGTGCGGAAACCGGCCCTTCTCTCACGGAGTCCGCACCGACTAACGATACCCGCACACTAACACTATCCTCCACACACTAGGAACAGTTTAAAGTTTATGCTAAGCCAATGAACCTACAAACTTGTACATCTTTGGAGTGTGGGAGAAAACCAAGGATCTCGGAGAAAGCCCACGTATTCACGGGAAGAACGTACAAACCCCGTACAGACAGCACCCGTAGTCAGGATCGGACTTGGGTCTTAGGCACTGTAAGGCAGCAACTCTACTACTGCACCACCATGCCACCTTGTTCCCTGTTCGTATAAATGATAGAAACAGAGAAACATAGAAAATAGGTGCAGGAGGAGGCCATTCAGCCCTTCGAGCCTGCACCGCCATTCATTGTGATCATGGCTGATCGTACCAAATCAATAACCCGTGCCTGCCTTCTCCCCATATCCCTTGATTCCACTAGCCCCATGAGCTCTATCTAACTCTCTCTTAAATCCATCCTGTGATAAAGAACCTCTTTACTCCTATACTGAAATCCTCTTGTTATAAAGGCCAACATTCCATTAGCTTTCTTCACTGCCTGCTGTACCTGCACGCCAACTTTCAGTGACCGGTGTACAAGGACACCCAGGTCTCGCTGTACCTCCCCTTACCTAACCTGACCCCATTGAGATAATAATCTGCCCCCTTGTTATTGCCGCCAAAGTGGATAACCTCATATTTATCTATATTATACTGCATCTGCCATGCATATGCCCACTCACTCAACCTGTCCAGGTCACCCTGCAGCCTCCTAACATCCTCTTCACAGTTCACACTGCCACCCAGCTTTGTGTCATCCGCAAACTTGCTAGTGTTGCTCCTAATTCCCTCTTCTAAATCATTAATATATATGGTAAACAGTTGCGGCCCCAACATGGAGCATTGTTGCCCTCCACTCGCCACTGCATGCCATTCTGAAAAGGACCCATTCACTCCTACTTTTTGCTTCCTGTCTGCCAACCAATTTTCTATCCATGTCAACACCCGACCCCCAATACCATGTGCTCTAAGTTTAGCCACCAATCTCCTGTACAGGACCTTATCAAAAGCTTTCTGAAAGTCTAGATACACTACATCCACTGGCACCCCTTCACCCATTTTACTTGTCACATGCTCAAAAAATTCCAGAAGATTAGTCAAGCATGATTTCCCTTTCATAAATCCATGTTAACGTGGACTAATCCTTTTACTGCTATCCAAATGCCCCATTATTACCTCTTTAATAATTGACTCCAGCATTTTTCCCAACGCCGATGATAAATGAAATAGACTGAGGAACGGAGAGCAATTGGTCCAACGCAAAATTTGTCCATAGGATTTCATGGGGTTTATTTAACTTACCCCTTGTGGAACAATTCAGTTGGAACGATGATGCAAATCAAACCGAGAAGACCCAGCCCTGGTTAAACCACACTCTGTACTTGTACCCACACCTTGGATATACAGTGGCTTGCAAAAGTTTTCATACCCCTTGAACTTTTCCACATTTTGTCACGTTACAACCACAAAACATAAATATATTTTATTGGGATTTTATGTGATAGACCAACACAAAGTGGTGCATAATTGTGAATTCTGTGACACGACAGGAGAAGGATAATCCAATTTAAATCATTCATCACGCAAAGACCAAAATATTCAGTCACTGATTCTTTAATTACACTTAGTCAGTGACGTTGCGCTAGCAATCTAAGTTGCCATCTCACTAAGCTATCTCATGCCTGACTCCCCAAATGGACACTTGAATCCTTCCTTTGTCACTGGAAGGAATTTCTAGGGGGACAGATGATATTTCATGGGATGTCCTCAAAGCCTCCTTGTATAAATGCAACATCCCCAATGTTTCCTGGCAATCTCTTTTATGACTTCTCAATTATGACTGCTCAAAGTGGAGAAGGAGCATTGGCTATGGTGTTGAGAGCCTTGTGTCCTTGTAGTGGGACAACACAGATGCCCTGATTAAGCAGCTGAATGAGCACAGCAGGTCAGGACTGACCAACCACACCACCCCTCAATAAGGCACCTCCTCCGCTTAGTCGAAGAGCCTATCCCATATTCACCTCATAAGCCGTTCCAGAAACACAAAAGTGAAGTACAAGCAATTCATCCTGAATCAGAAGGGATTGCCTGAGTAGAAGGACACCTGCCAGAGCGGATATAGGGGACAGAACACCTTGCCTATAGCTCACTGGTAAATTAGACATGTTTATAAACTAATGTGGTAGCTTGACATACACCATTGGTGATAGTTCTGAATGTATTTAATTGTCAAGACTAAATTCCCCCAGGTGCCTTGGCGGTGATTTGAATGTTTCTCTGAGTCCATAGTCCAGAACTCTGAATATTTAGCCCGAACATGACCGATCTTCTCCTTGTAAACATCATAGTCTTAATAAAGTAATTGTTTTTTGAAATGTTTTTCATAAGTTTCTCTAAAGATTGGTTTAGACAAGATGACCTGGAGTGTTCCCCAGGCATCCCCAACCCTGACCACCACAAAACTCATCCGGCCTGCTGTGTGCTGACCTTGCCCCTCATTCCCGGTGACAATATTTCTGACCAGCCACTTCCTCCAAACCAGGACTAAATCTATGGCAGAGATTGTTAATGTTGAGATCCTGCGGCAGTATTCTCTTCCCTACATCAGCACTGACATCAGCCATGTAGATATAGTGCAGTAGACAGCAGGCAGTGTTTGAATGTGGTCTAGAATGTGCTTGATCAATGGTGTTTTATCATTAATGTTTTATTATTATTAATGTTTAGTGTTTCCGGAGTCATTCGTAACTGTCACTGTATGTAATGTTGTTACTTGTGGGCGAAGCACCAAGGAAAATTCCTTGTATGTGAATGCTTGGCCAATAAACTTACTTACTTACTTACTTACTTAGATAGTGACATGGGTTCTTAATTCAGGCTCAGCCCTTCATGGGAGGTTTCCAACACATAAACCACAGCCAGGATCATTTAAATCCAAAACATATGTATACCAAGTCTCCAGAATGAGAGTCTGCAAGAGTAATGTTCATATTAAAGTGGAGCATTGTGTTAGTTTCACATAGCAAGTCCTATCATTGTGATCATAAGGTAAGAAGATTTCGGAGCAGAACTAGGCCATACATTCCCTCTCAAACCCATTCTCCTGTCTTCCAGCTGTAACCTTCGACACTCTTATTTATCGAGAACCCTTTTCAGCATATTTTTCAGAAACATCTTCATCTCTGAGCTCCAGATTCCTGGTTCTTGTTGATGATCTCCTCCATTGCTCAAGTATCTTGCTCCCATCACCTCAACACTTTAAGCCTTTTCCTGAATATTTACTCTGGATATTTACCCGTGCCAACTCCCTCAGATCCCTGATCCTCATCAGTCCGGCTTGGCATCTCCTCTTCCCAGGGACAGCCCTGACTAAAGCTCCAGTATCTGTGGATTCAGGCTGCATGTGACTTTCTATCCCTAAAGTAACCATAATAGCTACTCTGATCCCAACAACACGATTCAGTTCAATTCAAAACGTATTACATCTTCAACCCCCCTCCCTTCACTCACAATCTGTTCTTCCCTGCTGGATTCACCATCACCATTCCCTCTCTTACCTGGGTTGTCCTGCAATCTTCCCTTGTTCAGACATCAGCATCTCCCTCAGAACCAGGCCTTTTGTAAAAAACAGGAATCACCAGCGCTAAACAAACCAACACATATTGCCAAAGATATTATACGCTATTGAATCTCAATGTATGATTTTTCCACCATGGAACTTATTTAACACACCCCACTTCACTACCTGACGAATACACAAATGTACAGGAGATGGGATATTGATATCCTTTGGATTTACAGGTGAATGTAAACTTTGGTAGCACTGCATGGAGTGCAGGTGAACAGAGCAGCCTTTGATAGCTCTTTAGTTTAAGACGTTTTGCTGGAGCAGTTGCTGCATCAGCAAATGTTCATTAAGTTCACCATCCATGAGTGATGAAATAGCAGTTTCAAGGCTTTCTGGATCTGATTCAAGTTTCAGTTTCCAGATTTGTGAAGTGCGGAGGCTTCAGTCATGTTGACTCCTCACCCCCAGCTTTGTGCAGGGATGAGGGAATTCCATTGTCACGATGCAACCCGTGCGTTTCATCCCACGTGAATTCCAGGAAATCAACCTGTTTCAGCTTGGATGTCAATTATAATCCAAAATCTGTCTTTTCTTCTGTCTGATAATCATTGGCAACATATTAGAATCAATAATAAGAATCTCCGCAGATTACTGATAGATAGATAGATAAATACTTTATTAGTCCCCTCAGGGAAATTCAGATGTTCAGTAGCCAACACAGTCAGAACGTAAAGCATACAATACATAAAATACGGACAATACATAAAAGCAATAAATACTTAAAAATAACCCAATAAATAATGGTTAAAAGGGCAAAGCATCCCCATACAGCTTAACGGTCAGTAATATAAAATCTAAAGGCTGCAGGGGTGAAGGATCTCCTGAACCGCTCTGTTCTACAGCGCAGGGAGAGGAACCGGTTGTTATTTCGTGTGCTCCTCTGACCCTCCTGAGTTTCATGGAGGGGGTGCCCGGAGTTGTTGAGGATGACCTGCACCTTGCTCCTCATACACCTCTCCAGCACATCCACCACACAGTCCACTCTCCCCCCCCCCCCCCCCCCCAGCACTGAGCATCATCTTTACATGTTGCATGATACATGTTGCATGATACATGTTGCAGCCTTGTGACTTTCTGCTGTAAATTCATGCAATGACTTTACATTACAGAATTAGGATAGGGGAGGGACAGAATGGGAAAGCAAGGGTTACTGAGGATCTGAAGTTACTGAAGGAGGACATGCAAACTCCACACAGACAGCGTCCTGTGCTGGGATTGAACCCGGGACCCTGGAGCCGCGGGTCCTCGCCCGTCCCTGGAATGCTGGGTGTTGGAGTCCATTCAGTGGAACAATGCGTTTCGACGTGTGCATTTGGCTGCACTTTGTATCTTTTATTTTTAAATCGCAAACCAGCATCTGCAGTTCCTATTGTGTAGGAAGGAACTGCAGATGCTGGTTTAAACGGAAGATATACACACAAAAAGCTGGAGTAACTCAGAGTCAACATCCTTCTTCAGATATTGTCCAAAGACTTTGAGTCTAACGAAGGGTCTCAACCCGAAACATCACCAATTCCTTCTCTCCAGAGATGCTGCCTGGCCTGCTGGGTTAATCCAGCTTTTGTGTCTACCATCTGCAGTTCCTATCGATGTTTCTTCATCATTTTGTTCATGTTTTGACCAGAGGAAGAAACCGCAGACTTGTGAGAGTGCTGTGTATAACTATTGATTTTTCTTAATTATGATTTTCGGGACAGCTCAACGGGACAGGCAACATCTCCGGAGAGAAGGAATGGGTGACGCTTCGGGTCGAAACCCAATGCTGTCAGTTTCGCTGAGTTACTCCAGCATTTTGTCTATCTTAGGTGTAAACCAGCATGTACAGTTCCTATTGATGTTTCCTCGTCATTTCGTTCATGTTTTGATCAAAGGAAAGAACTGCAGATGCTGGTTTACTCAATCATGCAGGGGTTAACTTGTTTAAAATAGAGCAATTGCAATATTTGAACCAGAAGAGTGAACATGCACAAAACACTATTCAGCAGCCCTTATAAGAAATACAATTCGGCTTTTCTTACTATTACTGCCCTTCAGGAGTATTAAAAGAAAACAAGATTTACAAATAAGATTTTCATCATATGTAACTCTCCGTATTTGTACAGATGGCAATAGTCTTGACGTTCGACGATAAAACAAAGCTTGGAAATAAGAAAAGGACGTCGGGTAAAAATGATATCTGCGAGACTGAAATAATGAGAGGATAATTCAAAGACTGCAGATGCTGGAAACTGGAGCAAAGTAAAAGTTGTTCCGGGAACTCAGCGGGCAGCATCTGTGGAGCAAAGGGATAGTCGATGTTTTGGGCTAAGATTCTGCATCAGGAGATCGTTCTGATGGCTCATAGAATCCATTACAATGTTGGTTTCTGTCAGCTGAACTAGCACGAAGCAACTCTGCACAAAGTGCTGAAGGAACAATACGTCAGCAGCATTTGTGGAGGGAATGGACAGGCGACATTTTGAGTTAGGACCCATTACACCCTGTCAATCTCTCAGTCTGATGTATTTTCGAACATATAATTATGGCAACACTATTGTAACATCGAATACGTGCCAGACTAATTGGACTTATAATGTTATCTCGTACTTACCTTTCAATGTGCAGGTGAGTGGAAACAATGTTGTATAGTAGCAATACTCCACTAATGTTTCAACTTTAAGTATCAATAGAGTATTTCCCATATGTGTGGGAAAGAACTGCAGATGCTGGTTTAAATCGAAGGTAGACACAAAATCCTGGAGCAACTCAGCGGGACAGGCAGCACCTCTGGAGATAAGGAATGGGTGACCTTTCGGGTCGAGACCTTTTTTCAGAGTCAGACTGACCCGAAATGTCACCCATTCCTTCTCTCCAGAAATCCCGCTGAGTTACTCCAGTATTTCTTGTCTACCTGCGAATATTTTTCATAGTCTGTTACATAGTAGCCTGTGGTCGTCGGATTCTGCGTTGCAGTCCTTTCCCTCAGAGAGAGGGAAACAACAACCCACCCCATCGCTGGACCTTCTTGCTAAAGAGTTACAGAGTCAGACATAGGTAGGAAAACCTCTTTAGCCCAATTAGACCTGACGACCAAGATGCCTTTTCTCAGTGAATTTCATTTGGCCCAGACCCTTCATAGTTGTTCTATCTATTCGCCTGTCCAAATGCATTTGACACTTTGTTACATTGTCTTATCCGCACCTCAGCCAACTCAAGTGCAAGCTGCGATTGGCGAGAGGCAGAAGCTGTGCATTAAAGGTGATGCTCTGATCGGGCGGGCTTTTTTCAAGGGCAATGAAGTTTAAAAACTAGAGGGGACTGGTTAAGATGAAAGTTGAAAGAATTAAAGGGATCTGGGGGACCATTTTTCCACATTTCCTCGTTTTTTTTAAAACTCGAGGTGCTTTTTAGTCGAGGCGGGTCAATTACTTGTTTTTTTACTGGGTAAACTTGTTGGTTTTTTTTACTCGAGGTGCGATTTTTACTTGAGGGGATATGGAATGAATTGCTAGAGGAAGTGGTAGAGAAGGGTACAATTATAACTTCCAAGAGGCATTTAGGTGTGTCCTTAGATTGGAAAGGGTTAGAAAGATATGGGCCAAATGGAAGTTACACAAGAGACTAGGTTAGATTGGCACCTTGGTCAGCATGCTTGAATTGGGTTGGGGCGGGGGGGAGTTCTATGCTGTGCAAATCTGTAAAATATCTTTAATACTCGATGTGTTTTTTTTAACTTGGTGGGATTTTTTTCGAGGTGTAATTTTTAACGTAAGGCAAGATGAGAAATGTGTAGTCGAGGTGTTTTTTGTACTCGGGGCGTTATTTTTACTCGTGCATTTTTACTCGATGTGAATTTTTTTTATTCGAGGTGGCTTTAGAGTCGATATTAGTTTTTTACTCGTGGGATTTATTATTGGAGGTGTTATATTTTACTCGAGATGAGTTTTTACTCGAGATGAGGCGGGCTTGTTAACTCGTTTCTTTTGCTCGAGGTTTGTTTGTTAACTCTGCTTTTTTACTCGAAGTGTGAATTTTAGTTGAGGTGTGTTTTTAGTCGATGTGGACTTTTTACTCCAGATGGCTTTTTACTCCTGTTATCTTTTACTCGAAGTATAATTTTAGTCAGGGGGGCTTTATACTCTTTCTATCAGTGGTGTGTTTTTTTAAATTTACAACTTTGTTGTTAGTCGAGGCGGGCTTTTTACTCGTTTTTTTGGACTGGAAAGGTTGGATTTTTACTCGAGGTGATTTTTAACGTTTTTTTTAGTCGAGGTGGGCCTTTTACTCGTGGTTTCCTTTTGCTCGAGGTATTTTATCTCGGTGTGCTTTTAACGCGTGTTTTTTCCTCGAGCCTGGCTTTTTACTCCAGATGGGGGTTTTTTAAGTTAAGGCGGGCTTAATACTACGTTTTTTGCACTGGTTAGTTGTTGTACTCAAGGTGTTTTTGTAACTGGGCGGTGGTTGTTTAGTCGGGGGTGGATGTTTAGGCGGGCTGGATGTTTACTGGAGCAGGTTGTTTACATAAGGGGTTGTCCACTCGAGCTGTACTTGCGACGCGCGCGGGGATCGGACACTTTCTCCGCCTCGGTTTCCCGCTCAAAAAACCCTTCGTGCTAATTGTACGAAGCTCGGGGTCCGATCAGCGTTGGGGAGGGTGCTGCGGGTGTGTAAAGGGTGGGCGGGTCCGGCTCCCGCCTCCAGTCACGGAGCCGCTCTGGTGAAGAAGCATCGTGGTCGCCAGCTCTTTTTAACTCGAGGTATGTGTTTTTTTTACACGATGGGAATTTTAGTCGAGGCGGCTTTTTTAAGTGTTTTTTTTTCATTGAGATATGTTTTCTTTTACTTTAGGCGGGCTTTTTACTCGAGGTATGTTTTATTTTAACACGGTATGAATTTTACTCGAGGTGTGAGTTTTAGTCGAAACGGCTATTTTTTTGGTGGAAGCCAGCTTTTTACTGGAGATGGGCGTTTGCTTAGTCGAGGCGGGCTTTTTATTTGTGCTTTTTTAACTCACGGTTTTAAAAAAAACTTTACCGTGTCTTGTAACTCAATGTACTTTTTACCAGAGCTTGCTGTTTCTCAGTAAAGTGGGAATTTTACTCGTTCTTTGTGACTCGACGTGTATTTTTTAACTCAAGGTGTTTTTTTTTAACTCGAGGTGATTTTATTAGTCTTTGTTTAGTTTATGTCCTAGTTTATTTTACTTGGTGCGTTGTTTACCTCAAGGTGTGTTTTTTAGTCGCGATGGGTTTTTTAGTCGGGCCGAGCTTTTTACTCGTGATCTCTATTTTCTCGACATGCGTTTTTAACTGGAGAAACTCAGCGGGTGAGGCAGCATCTATGGAGCGAAGGGAATAGGCAACGTTTCGGGCCGAGACTCTTCTTCAGACAAGAAGGGTTTCAGCCCGAAATGTTGCCTATTTCCTTCGTTCCATAGATGCTGCCTCACCCGCTGAGTTTCTCCAGCATTCTTGTCTACCTTCGATTTTCCAGCATCTGCAGTTCCTTCTTAAACGTGCAGTTTAACGCGTGTGTTTTTACTTGACCAGTGCTTTCTGCTCGAGTTGGTTGTTTTACTCGAGGAGTTTTTGCAACTGTTTAGTCGGGGGGTTTGAGAGGTTGATGTTGAGTCGGGTGGGTGTTTAGGCGGGTAGTTGTTTACATGAGGGGTTGTCCACTAGTTCTGTACTTTTGGCGGGCGCGGGTTTCGCCGACAGCGAAAACTTTCTCCGCTTCGGTTTCCCGCTCAAAAATCCCCTCATGACGAAGCCCGAGGACCGATCAGCGATGGTTACTCTTGTTTTTACTCGAGGTATATATTTTATAACTATTATTTTTACTCGAGTTCAGTTTTATTTACTGTAGGGGGGCTTTTTACTCGTTTTTTAAAATCTAAACTCGGGGTGTGTTTTGTAACGTGGTGCTTTTTACACGAGGTTTGTTTTTTAGTCAAAGGGGGAATTTTACTCGTTCTTTGTGTCTCGAGGCGTGTCTTTTAACTCGAGATGTTTTGTTTTAGTCTTTTTTTAACGGTATTTATTTACTCGAGGCAGGCTTTGTATTGGTTTATTTAACTCGAGGTGGGGGTTGAGGCGAGCTTTTTAATCGTGGTTTCTATATACTCGACGTGCGTTTTTAACTCGAGGTTTGTTTTTCTTCGAGCTGAGCTTTTACTCCTTTTTTTACGCGTTGGATGTTTTACTCGAAGTGGTTGTTTAGTTTAATCGGGATGGGTGTTTAGTCGGGGTGGTTTACTGGATGGAGCAGGTTGTTTACATTTTAATTGTGATTTTTAGTCGGTCAACTTTTTTATCGGAGGCGGTCTTTTATTCTTTTTTTTTAGCTCGAGCTGGTTGGTTTTATTCGAGGTGTTTTTGTAACTGTTTAGTCGGGGTGGTTTTTTAGTGGGGGGGTGTTTACATGAGGGGTGGTCCACTCGAGCTGTACATGTCGCGCCGGGGAAACTTTCTCGACGTGCTTTTGAGGTTTTTTTTAAATCTCGGTGGGATTTTTATTTGAGGTGTGAAGCAGAGTTTTAACATTTTTTTCCTCAAGGTGTGTCTTTTTATGTCAGACGGGCTTTTTACATGTGTCTTTTTTCCCCCAGCGTTTTATTGGAGATGGATGCTTGTTTAGTTAAGGCAGGCCTTTTACTCATGCTCTTGTGTTTTTTAATTCGGTGTGTGCTTTTTTTTCTCAAGGTGTTTTTTAGATGAGGTGGACTTTTTTACTGGTGAGGACGTGAATCTGCGCTCAGTCCATGCCGTGAGCCATCGTTTTACCCAAAGACATTGGCGCGTCTATATACTTAACCCACCTGGTCCAACCATAGCTCTTGAAAGAGCCAGCAAAGGTAAGGTGCAGGAATAAGCCTTTGAGCCCACTGGCAGGAGATGGTCTTCACCTGAGGCTGACAAACAGGGTGAGTATGATAACACTTCGAGAATGGTGTTTGTGTTGATGGGTGTGTTACAAGGGAACAGGTTCAAGTATCTGACTAGTAGAACAGAAAAAGGCTCACTTATCTGTTTAGTTACAAATCAGATTTATTGGCAAGAAAGAGAACAAAAACAATAATTGTCTTGGTATGCGCGGGGCCTGTTTTACAGCTGCACACCTCTCTGCCTCCGTCCGAGGCACTGATTGCGACACAACCCGCCGGTGAATCCCTCCCATACATGAACTAACCTATGGCTTCCTGGCGCCTGCCTTTATACAGGTAAGAAATCAGCTGTTAAAATAACTGCCGGTAAGGCCTGGCCAATAGCTCTTCTCCCAAATTCAAACTATAGCCAATGGCAGGGGACTGCATTCCAGCAAACCCCGCCCCTCCCCTGGGAACAAAGCGCTATCAGCTGCAGACTGGCACGCAAAGCAATACACACAGCGCTAAAGAGTTGGCGTGAAAATCAATATACGCAGCGCTAAAGACGGTGCTTAAATCAATTCACACAGCGCTAAAGACTTGGCGCACAAATCAATTTTTCACAGCGCAAAAGATGGCGTTCAAATCAATTCACAGCGCTACAGACTTGACGCTCAAAGGTAATACACGGCACTGCCGGTTTGGTGCGCAAAGCTTTAATCCGCTGTCTGCATAATGCGCTGAAATCTAAACAAAGAGCTATCAGCTGCAATGCTCTGGGTTCTAAATATAACATTACTGGCCACAGAGCATTGGGCTTTAAACACAGGACTGTGGGTCACTGACTGTTTAGGCAAAATTCTCATAACGGTGTTATGACAAATTCCTGTGCTAATAGGGGATGGATCAAATGCTTTTTCAGTAGCTAAAAGCTGCTTCTTTGCATTGGCTGATGGTAATTTTTTTACTCGTGCGAATTTTAGTTGAAGCCAGCTTTGTATTGGAGATTTTTGTTTGCTTAGTCGAGGTGGGCTTTTTATTCGTGCTTTTTTACTCTTTTATTTCCTCGAGGTGTGTTTTTTAGTCGAGGCGGACTTTTTACTGGTGAGGACACAAATCTGCGAGTCACCGTCATACCCAAAGACATTGGCGCGACTACAAGCTTACCACGCCTGGTCCAACCGTAGGTCTTGGAAGAGCCACCAAAGGTAAGGTGCAGGAATAAGCTTTTGAGCTTATTGACAGGAGGTAGTGATCACCTGAGGCCGACTACCAGGGTGAGTATGATAACACTTAAATAATTGTGTTTGTTGATGTGTGTAATGATGAATTCCTGTGCTAATAGGCGATGGATCAAATGTCTGTTCAGTTGCTAAAAGCTGCTTCTTTGCAATGGTTCTGATGATAATTTTGACAGGACGAGCGTGAAACCAGCCTGTCAAACCAGCAAATATCTGATAATGAAATCTCTCCCTGCCAGGGATGGGAACCCCCACCAGCGACTCAATATTGGCTAAAGGAAAGTGAAAGAGATGCTAAATGGAAAGAAAAGATCCATCCAGGAAAAACCAAGAGAGCAAGAGCAGCAAAACTGATGGAGCTCGTGTGAAATGCCAAGAGATCACAGACCAGAAGGAGCTGGAGATGGAGACAACATCAATGGGAAACCAAGTTGGTCACTCTTGTTGCTCATTTGTCTACTCATTGGTTACTCTTGTTTTTACTCGACATATGTTTTCTAACATGATGTGATTTTACACGAGATTCGTTTTTTTCATTGGAGGCGGGTCATAGAATCATAGAAAATAGGTGCAGGAGTAGGCCATTCGAGCCTGCACCACCATTCAATATGATCATGGCTGATCATCCAACTCAGTATCCTGTACCTGCCTTCTCTCTATACCCCCTGATCCCTTTAACCACAAGGGCCACATCTAACTCCCTCTTAAATATAGCCAATGAACTGGCCTCAACTACCTTCTGTGGCAGAGAATTCCACAGACTCACCACTCTCTGTGTGAAAAATGATCTTCTCATCTCGGTCCTAAAAGACTTCCCTCTTATCCTTAAACTGTGACCCCTTGTTCTGGAGTTCCCCAACATCGGGAACAATCTTCCTGCATCTAGCCTGTCAAACCCCTTAAGAATTTTGTAATTCTCTATAAGATCCCCCCTCAATCTCCTAAATTCAAGCGAGTACAAGCCGAGTCTATCCAGTCTTTCTTCATATGGAAGTTGTGCCATCCCAAAAATCAGTCTGGTGAACCTTCCTTGTACTCCCTCTATGGCAAGAATGTCTTTCCTCAGATTAGGAGACCAAAACTGTACGCAATACTCCAGGTGTGGCCTCATCAAAACCCTGTACAACTGCAGTAGAACCTCCCTGCTCTTGTACTCAAATCCTTTTGCTATGAATGCCAACATACCATTCGCTTTCTTCACAGCCTGCTGCACCTGCATGCCTACTTTCAAAGACTGGTGTACCATGACACCCAGGTCTCGTTGCATCTCCCCTTTTCCTAATAGGCCACCATTCAGATAATAGTCTACCCTCCTGTTTTTGCCGCCAAAGTGGATAACCTCACATTTATCCACATTATACTGCATCTGCCTTGCATTTGCCCACTCACCCAACCTATCCAAGTCACCTTGCAGCCATCCTAGCATCCTCCTCACAGCTCACACTGCCCCCCAGCTTCGTGTCATCCACAAATTGGAGCTGTTGCATTCAATTCCCTCATCCAGATCATTAATATATATTGTAAATAGCTGGGGTCCCAGCACTGAGCCTTGCGGTACCCCACTAGTCACTGCCTGCCATTCTGAAAATGGTCTTTAACTTTTTTTATTTGGGGTGTGTTTTTTTTTAGTCAAGGCCAGCTTTTTACTCCAAAGGGTTTTTTTTTAAGTCTAGACAGGCTTTCTACTAGATTTTTTTACTTGTATGATTTTTAACTTTTTACTCGGTGCACTTTTTAGTCGAGGCTGACTTTACTCGTGGTGTGTTTTGTAACTACTTTTTACTTGAGGCTTGTTTTTCAGTTAAGGCAGGAATTTTACTCGTTCTTGTGTCGAGGTGTGTTTTTTTTACTCGAGTCTGGCTTTTTTCTCCGTTTAATTTACTCGCGGTGGCTTTTTTTAGTCGAAGATGGGGATTTTTAGTCGGGGCATGCTTTTCCAAGGTTTCTATTTACCTGACGCGTTGTTAAGGTGTGTTTAGTCAGGGGGAGAAGTGTTTACATGATGTGTTGTCCACTCGTGCTGTACTTGTGGCGGGTGCGGGCTTTGCCGTCAGCTGAAACTTTCTGCACTTTGGTTTTCCGCTCAAACTCCTGCCACGTTCATTGGACAAAGCCTGAGGATACTGCATTGGTTACTCTTGTTTTTTACTCAGTATGGCTTTTTTTAACTGGATGTGCTTTTTACTCAAATTATGGTTTTTACTTTTGACGGGGATACTACTTGAGGTATTTTTTTTTACTGGGATTTTTACTTGAGGTGTGATTTTTATTAGAGGTGGGCTTTTTTACTTTCTTTTCCTCTAAGTGTTTTTTTATTTGAGGCGGGTTTTTTACGTGTTTCTGCTTTTACTCATGTGAATTTTAGTTTATCTAGCTTTTTATTGCAGATGGGTGTTTGCTTACTCCAGGCTGACTTTTTATTAGTGTTTTTTTTACTGTTTTTTTTCCTCAAGGTGTTTTTTAGTCAAGGCAAACTTTATACTGTTGAGGACTATTGCTCCTTCCACTCACCCAAATGGGTGATCACTCTGGACAGATGGATGGACCAGAGCTTGGTTGTACTAGCGCTTCCTGTAGGTTCATTCAATGGGGGGTGGGCAGTATTTGTGATGGATCGGTCGGTGCATTAGTGAAGGCAACAAGTAACTCCTTTGTCTAACAAAGGCAGAGAGTGAGATAATTGTTCTGATACCACTCAATTTTATTGTAGGTCATACCGTGGATCTGAATGGAAAACCCTGGAATCCCACGAGGTGCTCCTGAGGGTCATCTGGGATCTATCTGAAGGTTGAGATCAGTGCTACCATAGCTCAGCTGTCATAGACTCACTGAAGGTCAGTGAGCTTAACTTGGCCAGATTGTGGACGTGATCCGGCATGTGATCCTGCACGTGATCCGTCCACGGAGAGTATTGTCCCCTGTCCAAGAAGATGAAGTACATCTACAACCTTCCTTCATCCAGTACAACTAAAGAAAGGTCTGGTAAGAGCTGCTGAATATTTTACTCCCTAAGTCTGCTGTTTGCATTTATTATGTCTAGATGTCCTATTTCTCGATTTGTAATGCTTTTGCAACTGTGCCCCTTTTGCAACTGTGCCCCTTTTGTAACTGTGCCCCTTTTGCAACTGTGCCCCTTTTGCAACTGTGCCCCTTTTGCAACTGTGCCCCTTTTGCAACTGTGCCCCTTTTGCAACTGTGCCCCTTTTGCAACTGTGCCCCTTTTGCAACTGTGCCCCTTTTGCAACTGTGCCCCTTTTGCAACTGTGCCCCTTTTGCAACTGTGCCCCTTTTGCAACTGTGCCCCTTTTGCAACTGTGCCCCTTTTGCAACTGTGCCCCTTTTGCAACTGTGCCCCTTTTGCAACTGTGCCCCTTTTGCAACTGTGCCCCTTTTGCAACTGTGCAAGCCTTTTGCAACTGTGCGCCTTTTGCAACTGTGTAAGCCTTTTGCAACTGTGCAAGCCTTTTGTAACTGTGCCCCTTTTGCAACTGTGCCCCTTTTGCAACTGTGCCCCTTTTGCAACTGTGCCCCCTTTGCAACTGTGCCCCTTTTGCAACTGAGCCCCTTTTGCAACTGAGCCCCTTTTGCAACTGAGCCCCTTTTGCAACTGAGAGCCTTTTGCAACTGTGAGCCTTTTGCAACTGTGTGCCTTTTGCAACTGTGTGCCTTTTGCAACTGTGCGCCTTTTGCAACTGTGCCCCTTTTGCAACTGTGCCCCTTTTGCAACTGTGCCCCTTTTGCAACTGTGCCCCTTTTGCAACTGTGCCCCTTTTGCAACTGTGCCCCTTTTGCAACTGTGCGCCTTTTGCAACTGTGCGCCTTTTGCAACTGTGTGCCTTTTGCAACTGTGTGCCTTTTGCAACTGTGTGCCTTTTGCAACTGTGCCCCTTTTGCAACTGTGCCCCTTTTGCAACTGTGCCCCTTTTGTAACTGTGCCCCTTTTGTAACTGTGCCCCTTTTGTAACTGTGCCCCTTTTGCAACTGTGCCCCTTTTGTAACTGTGCCCCTTTTGCAACTGTGCCCCTTTTGCAACTGTGCCCCTTTTGCAACTGTGCCCCTTTTGCAACTGTGCCCCTTTTGCAACTGTGCGCCTTTTGCAACTGTGCCCCTTTTGCAACTGTGCCCCTTTTGCAACTGTGCCCCTTTTGCAACTGTGCCCCTTTTGCAACTGTGCCCCTTTTGCAACTGTGCCCCTTTTGCAACTGTGCCCCTTTTGCAACTGTGCACCTTTTGCAACTGTGTAAGCCTTTTGCAACTGCGCGCCTTTAGCAACTTCCTAAAATTGACTGTCCACCCTCTCCCCCTACTCTCACAGTCTCTCACTTTTTTCGGCAGAATTTCTGGCAGTTTCTGAGCTGCCAGCCTGCCAGGCCTGAGTTACAGAGCTGCCAGCCCAATAATCCATTAGGCACACAATATCCATACTAGCCCTCTGGAAACCAGTCCCTTCGGCCCACAACACCCATGCCAGCACTCCAGAAAGCCCCTGCCCCCCACCACCACACACACACACACTGGCCAGCAATCTTGGATTTGGTGGAGAGGTGGAATATTGTGTTGGGGGACCAGCCCTCCCGTGTGAAGCTGGGACTCAACGGGTCCCACTTAGTCCAGTGTTATTATTAGTTATAGGAAAGTAGACCACGGTAATACAAAAAACAATCTTTGTGGAGCAGCCATTGTGATACAGTCTGTTGTGGTTTAAAAGGAGTGTGTTGCTGGTGCAATGTGGTTTAAGAACCTGATGGTTGACGGGGAGATGCTGTTCTTGAACCTTGAAAGACCAGTCCTTGGGCTGCTGAGAGTCTTTTAAGAGGCACCAAAAAGAGCTGCAATTTGCATTTTTGGTCTGGATAGCTTATTACTTTATTTGCTTACATATGTAACCTTCATGTGAAGTGCAGACCAGCATTTTGTCTTCAGGCTGGGTAGAAAGTTTTTGGTATTTATCCACAATGCAAAGTGAGGAATGGTGACCATGATAACTTACAGACTTGTTCTTGTGTGATGCGAACATAACATGTTGTATTGATTAATCCATATAATGATGGGGGATGGATGCAATATCTCTTCAATAGCTATAGTTTGCTTATTTACCAAGATCTAATGATAAATCTGGCAGAAGGTTAAGAAGTTTATAATAGTTTGTCTGAGGAACCAGAGATGTGGAACCTAATGGATCCCCTAAAGAAAGTTTTTCTAAACTCCCTGCTTTCAACCCAATAATCTCTCCTAGCTGCAGCACTTGCAAGAACATATGTAATATTTCACTCCCATAGTCTGCCATGTCCATTTAATCTGGATGTCCTGTTTCTCTATTTGTAGTGCTTAGTTTGGAAGCATGCATGTAGCTCAGACCAGTATTTGATCTTGTGGATCGTGCCATAATTTATTCATCCCGTACTGACCCACCCTCCATTTACTCTGCACCTTCCCCCCTTCCCCTCATTCATCCTGTAGTGATCCCCCATTCATCTTGCACAGACCCTCCGTTCCACACTGTACTGACCCCCCCCCCCATTCATCCTGCGCTGATCTCTCCCCCCTCCCCCATCCATCCTGTACTGATCCTCCCATTCATGAAGAATGGGGTGGACAGTCTGTAGAAGGGTCTCGACCCGAAACGTTGCCTATTTCCTTCGCTCCATAGATGCTGCCTCACCTGCTGAGTTTCTCCAGCATTTTTGTCTACCCCCATCCATCCCGTACTGAACCCCGCCATTCAACACCACTGACATCCCTGGTCCTCTCCCCTCACAATTTTACCTAGTCCAACCAACTACTAATTCACCTGCCTCAATCCATCCATTCCGCACCGATTGCCTTCTAACCCCACCCCCCAGCCCCGCCATCTATCCACCCCGCACTGATTCACACACACCCCCCTCCCTGACTCTATTGTGCTGGAAATGTCTTCAGAGCGAACATTGACTATGTTTGATAACGGAATGCAATCAAATGTGTTTTAATTCCCAATGTTGTTATTTGTTTTAATCCATAAAGATGGATTAATTAAATTGTGAACACGTGAAACATTAAAACCACAGTGTTCGATTGTCACTGCTGCCGTTGACACGTTATTACATAATTAATTTTAACGGCAAATCAATGCTCTTAATATGGAGTATCAGTACTGTAGTAGAGCTAATAGGACTTGTTGTTTCAATCCCTGTAATAAGTCGGCACTCTTGCTATTTGCAGTGGGATTGGAGTGGTGAAAAGTAGGGTAGGTACGTCATTGAGGTCATCAGGTGGGCACCCTCCTTCTTTGACGTTTCATTGATAAGCCCACAACATCTCCCGAGGGCTCAACGGTGATACTTGGCGTCCCAGTTACACCCCCCTCAATTTCATACCCTCCAGTATTCATCTTGCAGCCCTTTTGATCCAGATCCAATTGCTGCTTTTTTCCGCAGAATTTGATAATGATTTGATTGCTTGTTGGAGGCAGCGACCCCTCACCCCCATTTTCTTTAATATTTTAAGTTATTTAATGAGGAAAATTCACAACTATACGTACGCATATATGTTACTATGGTCCAGGATTTGTTGACACAGGTTGATCATATGCGGAATAATCCAAGCACATCTTTGTTTGGAAGTGGAAAGAACTAAAAGAAATTGCATTAATTGCAATGTGTAAAAAGAGTTGAGATACTATCTTATAATTTTGCTGCATGTCATTGTGGTATATTTAACGTCTTGATTGATGAATATGTTTAGTTCGTGACTTTATTTGAAGCAGAAATAATATGTGAATGCTTCAATGAGTATAATTCTGACTGGTAACTACGCACTTCATCCGAGCACATTATCGCATGCGTCATGCAAGTCATCTTAAATGACCACCTAAACTGTCATTTGGCAACCTAAAAAGCTGCCAAGGTTGCCCGGATGGCAACAGGGAAAAAAAGTTAAGCGAGAGCCCTGTAGATTTATCTGAAGGATGAGATCAGTGCTATCAGAGCTCAGCTGTCAGACTCACTGAAGGCCAGTGAGCTTAACTTGGCCAGGTTGTGTATGTGATCCTGCACGTGATCCGTCCACGGAGAGAATTGTCTCCCTAAGTCTGCTGTTTGCATTTATTATGTCTAGATGTCCTATTTCTTTATTTGTAATGCTTAATTAAGAATCATGCAAGTATAGTTCAGATGAAGAATTGATGTTCAGACTTTGTAGCATGTGTCATAATTTATTAGTAATGGCATTGTGACAACGTAAAGTGCAGGAACAGAAATTTTCAAGTTTATCTTTTACTGAACACTACATCCCTCCTCCAACTTATGGATCCGGGTGTGATTAGCATGTTTAATTTTTATTATCTCAACAAAACATTTGATGCTGTAATGAAGGCTACTGGTGATTGTAAAATGACTGTTAAAGATTTCTGGAAATCTTAACATTAGAGACTTCATAATACTTGCTCGCGATTCATGGGACACGGTTGGTGTGTGAATGGTGTTTGATAAAAACTGTGCCTATATCTAGTGCCTGACCTGAGAGGTTTTAGGGTTGGTAATGGACTATGTAAAACCAGAGGAAAAGGTTGAGTTTGGCTTAGAAAGTAGGTTGTGAAGAGGTGAGTTGGAAGACATGCAGGAGTTGTTAGAGAGAACTGTCGCCCCAAGATGAGCTTGACCTTAAAAGCGCGGGAACATGAAGCAGAGAAGATAGAGGAGGTTGAGTTTCTTTGAAATCTAATAGCCAAGTGGTTGACAGATGCATTCTTTCTAATTGAGAGTGCTTTCGCTATTAAGATGAAAACTATCCAAATAATGCACATAATGCAAAAGTGAGAAGAAATGTGCTTTCGGTTCTGAAATGTGTCGCTGGCACAATGTGGTTCAACAAACTGGTGCTTGATGGGAAGATGTTCTTGAATCTGGAAAGAACGATTGTCGGGTTGCTGAGTGTCTTAAGAGGGAACAGCAAGAGCTGCAATTTACATCTTATTTTGTCGGGATGCCTTATTTCTCTATTCGCTTACTTACGAACCCTGCAAGAGTAAATCAGACCAGTATTTGAACTTCAGGCTGGGTAGAAAGAGTGATAATTAATCTATCCAGCTGCAATGCAGAGTGAGGAATAGGTCATTTTTTCATTGAATTGTTAAAGGCTGTTAAAGGGAGTGAGGTGGGCTGTCGAGGGGTGAGAAAGGACGACAATGCCGTCCAATAGAGGACTTGGCGGCGGAGGACGAACCCACGGTGGGTGTCGGAGAGAAGATAAAGAAGTGGAGCATGTGGCAATCGTGGGTACAATAAATGCTGAAAGTGCACCTGAAAGCCAAGGGATCTCTGGTAATGACACCTATCCTTGTCAAAGGAAAAACACCTCATCCAAGTCAACACTAGACAAAAAGAGGAGGAAATGAACAAGCAGGAAACATACATTTGACGAACAGCAGCATCAGAACCCTAACACAGATTGTCTGTGGGAAAACCAAGACATTGCAACTGACAAGAAGTAGCTGGAGCTAACGCCGATGGGAACCAAGCTGGACTCTTCTTTGCTGTGTCATTGCATTCAACAGCAGGGCAAAGCCAGAAGAAAGATATCAAATAGACTGACAAATTCTGAAAGGGCTCTGCTAGCAAGGCAGAATTTCCAGGAAAGATGCATCTATTTGCTTGAAGATGGAGCCATCACCAATTCAACACTGAACAAAAGAAACCACCAGTGATGACGAGGAGGAAAAGACTCAGCCAGGACCAAACAGGAGAACATGAGCATCACAACTGACGCTGTTTGTTGGTTTGGAAACACAAGCGAGGATGTTCAAGAGAGTAAGGTGTGCCGTCCAAGTGGGTTCGACAGCTGAAGACGGACCCGTGTTGGGTGCCGGAGAGAAGATGAAGAAGAGGATCCAGAAGTAAAGATATTTACGACAAATGACCCACTTTGGTCACCCAAGCAAGACGGTTAAAGAGAGTGAGCTGTGCCCTTAGGGAGCGAGGAAGACGGATAGAGCCGTCCAAGAGTGGACTCGGCACCTGAAGATGGGCCCATGGTGGGTTCCGGTGGTCGGAGAGAAGACAAAGAGGAGCAAGTGCCAATAGTAGTTACGACAAATGCAGAACGCGACATCTGAAAGACAAGAGATCTCTGGTAATGATGCCTATCTTTTGTCACAGGACAGAACCCACACCCTCGTCAACTCTTGCTAAAAGAAAGAAGTAACATACATTGAGGAACAGGAGCATCAGAACCCTACCACGGATTGTCTCTTGGAAAACCAAGGCATCACAACTGACCAGAAGTAGCTGGAGCTAATGATGATTGACAACCAAGCTGGTCTCCTCTTTGCAGTGTCATTGGATTCACCATCAGGGCAAAGTCAGAAGAAAGATGTCAAATAGCCTGACCAACTCTGGAAGAACTCCAGGAATGATGCATTGTTTTGACAACATCAAAACATCAGCAATTCAACACGATAAATGAAAACACCAGTGATGACGAGGAGGAGTAAAAGACCCAGCAAGGACTTCACAGGAGTGCATGAGCATCATAACTGACACTGTTTGTTGGTGGGAAACTCATACGAGGAAGTTAAAGTGAGCAAGGTGTGCCGTCCAAGAGAGGATACAGCAGCTGAAGACGGGCCCGTGGTGGGTTCCGGAGGTTGGAGGAAGACGGGCCCACGGTGGGTGCCGGAAGACGGAGAGAAGATGGAAGAGGAGCAACTGCCAATGGTAATTACGACAAATGCAGAATGCGACACCTGAAAGCCAAGAAATCTCTGGTAATGAAGCCTATCCTTGTCACAGGACAGAACCCACACACAAATCAACACTACAAAATGTGGAAGGAACATACATGGGAGGAACAGGAGCATCAGAACTCTACCATGGATTGTAACTGGGAAATCCAAGGCATCACAACTGACCAGAAGTAGCTGGAGCTAACGATGATTGAGAACCAAGCTGGACTCCTCTTTGCAGTGTCATTGGATTCAACATAAGGGCAAAGACAGAAGAAATATGTCAAATAGCCTGTCCAGCTCTGGGAGGACTCTACGAGCAAGGCAGAATCTCCAGGAAAGATGTATCTTTGACTGAAGATGGAGCCATCAGCAATTTAACATGAACAAAATTAAATACCAGTGATGATGAGGAAAAGACCCAGCCAGGCCCAAGCAGGAGAGCATGAGCATCATAATTGACGCTGCTTGATGCTGGAAACACAAGCGAAGATGTTAAAGAGATCAAGGTGTGTCGTCCAAGAGAGGATTCGGAGCTGAAGATGGGCCCGCGGTGGGTGTCGGAGGTTGGACCTTACCGCGGTGGGTGCTGGACAGAGTATGAAGAAGAGGAGCAATTAGCAAAGATAGCGATGACAAATGACCCACTTTCGGCACCCAAGCGAGACGGATAAAGAGAGTGAGCTGGGCCCTCAGGGAGTGAGGAAGATGGATGGAGCCACCCAAGAGAGGTCTCGGCAGCTGAAGGCGGGCCCTCGGAGGGTGTCGGGGGTTGGAGAGAAGACGAATAGGAGCAAGTGCCAATGGTAGTTACGACAAATGCAGAACACGACACCTGAGAGCCAAGGGATCTCCGGTAATAAAGCCTATCCTTGTCACGGGACAGAACCCACACCCAAGTCAACACTGGACAAAATGAGGAAGGAACATGCAGGGGACGAACAGGTGCATCAGAACCCTACCATGGATTGTCACTTGGAAAGCCAAGGCGTCACAGCTGACCAGATGTAGCTGGAGCTAACGATGATTGAAAACCAAGCTGTACTCCTCTTTGCAGTGTTATTGGATTCACCATCAGGGCAAAGCCAGAAGAAAAGTGGCATATAGCCTGACCAGCTCTGGGAGGACTCTGCTAGCAAGGCAGAATCTCTGGGAATAATGCATCTTTTTGACCTAAGATGGAGCCATCACCAATTCAACACCGAACTAAAGAAAGCACCAGTGATGACGAGGAGGAAAAGACCCATCCAGGAGCAAACGAGTTAATGAGCATCACAACTCATGCTGCTTGTTGGTGGGGAACACAAGCAAGGATGTTGAAGAACGTAAGGTGTGCCATCCAAGAAAAGAATCGACAGCCAAAGACGGGCCCCCGGTGGGTGCCGGAGGAGTGATGGGCCCACGGTGGGTGCTGGCAAGAAGATGAAGAGGAGCAGGAGGCAAAGAGTAACGACGCATGACCCACTTTCAACACCCAAGTGAGACGGTTAAAGAGTGAGCAGGGCCCTCAGGGAGCGAGGAAGACGGATGGCCCCGTCCAAAAGAGGACACAGCAGCTGAAGCTGGGCCCTCAGTGGCTTCCGGAGGATGGATGAAGAAGGGCCCTCGGTGGGTGCCGAGGTCGGAGTGAAGATGAAGGGGAGCAAGTGGCAATAGTAATTACGACAATTGCAGAACTCGACACCTGAAAGACAAGGGATCTCTGGAAATGAAGCCTATCCTCGTCAAAGGACAGAACCCACACCCAAGTCAACACTCGACAAAAGAAAGAAGGAACATACATTGAGGAACAGCAGCATCAGAACCCTACCACGGATTGTCCCTTTGAAAACCAAGGGATCACAACTGACCAGAAGTAGCTGGAGCTGACGGCGATTGAGAAACAAGCTGGACTCTTTGCAGTGTCATTGGATTCACCATCAGGGCAAAGCCAGACGAAAGATGTCAAATAGCCTGACCAACTCTGGAAGGACTCTAGGAATCTCTAGGAATGATGCATCTCGGAGTGGAGCCATCATCAATTCAACACTGAATAAAAGAAAGCACCAGTGATGATGAAGAGGAAAAGACCAGGCCAGGAGCAAACAGGAGAGCACGAGCATCATAACTGATGCTGCTTGTTGGTGGGAAACACAAGCGAGGATGTTAAAGAGAGCATGGTGTGCTGTCCAAGAGAGGATACGGCAGCTGAAGACGGGCCCAGCGGTGGGTGCCGGAGGTTAGACGGGCACGCGGCGGGAGCCAGGGTGAGGATGAAGAAGCAAAGATAGTTATGACAAATTACCTACTTTCATCACCCAAGCGAGACGGTGAAAGAGTGACATGGGCACTCAGGGAGCGAGGAAGACGGATGGAGCCGTCCAAGAGATTACTCGGCAGCTCATGCCGGGCCCTCAGTGGGTGCCACAGGTCGGAGAGAAGACGAAGAAGAGCAATTGCTAATGTTACTTGCCAATGCGCGGGAACATGAAGCAGATATAGAGGAGGTTGAGGTTCTTTGAAATCTAACAGCCAAGTGGTTGACAGATGCATTCTGTTTAATTGAGAGTGCTTCGGCTATTCTGATGAAGACGATCCAAATAATGAACATAATGCAAAAGTGAGTAGAAATGTGCTTTTGGGTCTGAAATGTGTTGCTGGTGCAATGTGGTTCAACAAACTGATGGTTGATGGGAAGATGTTCTTGAACCTGGAAAGAACAATTGTCGGGTTGCTGAGTGTCTTTTTAGAGGCACCAGCGAGAGCTGCAATTTGCATTTTATTTTGTCTGGATGCCTTATTTCTCTATTTGCTTGCTTGCGAACCCGGCAAGTGTAATTCTGACCAGTATTTGATATTCAGGCTGGGTACAAAGAGTGATAATTAATCTATCTAGCTGCAATGCAAAGTGAGGAATAGGTCTTTCTTTGATTGAATTGTTAAAGGCTGTTAAAAGGGAGTGAGGTGGGATGTCGAGGGGTCGGAAAGGCCGACAATGCCGTCCAAGTGAGGACTTGGCGGCTGAGGACGGGCCCACGGTGGGTGTCGGAGAGAAGATAAAGAAGAAGAGCATGTGGCAATGGTGGGTACAATAAATGCTGAAAGTGACACCTGAAAGTCAAGGGATCTCTGGTAATGAAGCCGATCCTTGTCAGAGGACAAACACCACATCCAAGTCAACACTAGACAAAAGGAAGCGGAAATGACCGAGCAGAAAACATACATGGGAGAAACAGCAGCATCAGAACCCAACTACGGATTGTCTGGGAAAACCAAGGCATCACAACTGACCAGAAGCAGCTGGAGCTAATGTTGATGGGGAACCAAGCTGGACTCTTCTTTGCAGTGTCATTGGATTCACCATCAGGGCAAAGCCAGAAGAAAGATGTCAAATAGCCTGACCAGCTCTGAAAGGGCTCTGCAAGCAAGGCAGAATCTCCAGGAATGATGCATCTATGTGCTTGAAGATGGAGCCATTACCAATTCAACACTGAACAAAAGAAACCACCAGTGATGACGAGGAGGAAAAGACTCAGCCAGGACCAAACAGGAGAACATGAGCATCACAACTGATGCTGTTTGTTGATGGTCAAACACAAGCGAGGATGTTAAAGTGTAAGGTGTGCTGTCCAAGTGGATTAGACAGCTGAAGACGGACCCGGAGAGAAGATGAAGAGGAGGATCAAGAAGCAAAGATAGTTACAACAAATGACCCACTTTCGTCACCCAAGCAAGACGGTTAAAGAGAGTGAGCTGTGCCCTCAGGGAGCGAGGAAGACAGACAGAGCCATCCAAGAGCAGACTCGGCACCTGAAGATGGGCCCATGGTGGGTTCCGGTAGTCGGAGAGAAGACGAAGAGAGCAAGCGCCAATAGTAGTTACGACAAATGCAGAACGCGACACTTGAAAGACAGAAGCAGCCGGAGCTAACGATGATTGAGAACCAAGCTGCTCTTCCCTTTGCAGTGTCATTGGATTCACCATCAGCGCAACGGCAGAAGAAAGATGTCAAATAGCCTGACCAACTCTGGAAGAACTCCAGGAATGACGCATCTTTTTGACTGAAGTTGGGACCATGAGCAATTCAACACTGAATTTTAAAAAAGCACCAGTGATGACGAGGAGGAGGAAAAGACCCAGCCAGGACTTCACAGGAGAACATGAGCATCATAACTGAGACTGCCTGTTGGTGGGAAACACAAGCGAGGAAGTTAAAGTAAGCAAGGTGTGCCATCCAAGAGAGGATTCAGCAGCTGAAGACGGGCCCGCGGTGGGTTCTGGACGTTGGACGAAGACGGACCCTCGGTGGGTGCCGGAGGACGGAGAGAAGACGAACAGGAGCATCTGCCAATGGTAGTTACGACAAATGCAGAATGCGACACCTGAAAGCCAAGGGATCTCTGGTAATGAAGCCTATCCTTGTCACAGGACAGAACCCACAACCAAATCAACACTGGACAAAATGTGGAAGGAACATACATGGGAGGGATAGGAGCATCAGAACTCTACCATGGATTGTCACTGGGAAAACCAAGGCATCACTACTGACCAGAAGTAGCTGGAGCTAACGATGATTGAGAACCAAGCGGGACTCCTCTTTGCAGTGTCATTGGATTCGCCTTCAGGGCAAAGCCAGAAGAAAAATGGCAAATAGCCTGACAAGCTCTGGGAGGACTCTGCTAGCAAGGCAGAATCTCTGGAAATAATGCATCTTTTTTACCTAAGATGGAGCCATCACCAATTCAACACCGAACTAAAGAAAACACCAGTGATGACGAATTGGAAAAGACCCATCCAGGACCAAACAGGATTTCATGAGCATCACAACTGACGCTGCTTGTTGGTGGGGAGCACAAGCAAGGATGTTGAAGAGCGCAATGTATGTCGTCCAAGCGATGAATCGGCAGCTGAAGACGGGGCCCGGTGGGTGCCGGAGGAGTGATGGGCCCAGAGTAGGTGCCAGAAAGAAGATGAAGAGAAGCAGGAGGCAAAGAGTTACGACAAATGACCCAGTTTCATCACCCAAGCGAGACGGTTAAAGAGTGAGCTGAGTCCTCAGGGAGCGAGGAAGACAGATGGTGGATTCCGGAGGTTGGATGCAGATGGGCCCTCGGTGGGTGCCAGAGGTTGGAGAGAAGATGAAGAGGAGCGAGTGCCAATAGTAACGACAATTGCAGAACGCGACACCTGAAGGACAAGGGATCTCTGGAAATGAAGACTATCCTCGTCACAGGACAGAACCCACACCCAAGTCAACACTCGACAAAAGAAAGAAGGAACATACATTGAGGAACAGCAGCATCGGAACCCTGCCACGGATTGCCCCTTTGAAAACCAAGGGATCACAACTGACCAGAAGTAGCTGGAGCTAACGGTGATTGAGAACCAAGCTGGACTCTTTTCAGTGCCATTGGATTCACCATCAGGGCAAAGCCAGAAGAAAGATGTCAAATAGCCTGACCAACTCTGGAAGGACTCTAGGAAACTCTAGTAATGATGCATCTTTTCGAGTGAAGATGGAGCCATCACCAATTCAACACTGAATAAAAGAAAGCACCAGTGATGATGAGGAGGAATAGACCAGGTCAGGAGCAAACAGGAGAGCATGAGCATCATAACTGACGCTGCTTGTTTGTGGGAAACACAAGCGAGGATGTTTAAGAGAGCATGGTGTGCTGTCCAAGAGAGGATACGGGAGCTGAAGATGGTCCCGCGGTGAGTGTCGGAGGTTAGACGTGTCCTCGTTGGGTGCCAGGGTGAGGATGAAGAACAGGCTCAAGATGCAAAGATACTTACGACAAATGACCTACTTTCATCACCCAAGCGAGACGGTTAAAGAGTGAGCTAGGTCCTCAAGGAGCGAGGAAGACGGATGGAGCCGTCCAAGAGATTACTCGGCAGCTCATGACGGACACTTGGTGGGTGCCGGAGGTCGGAGAGAAGACGAGTGCCACTGATAGTTACGACAAATGCAGAACGCTACACCTGAATGCCAAGGGATCTCTGGTAATGAAGCCTATCTTTGTCACAAACAGAACCCACACCCAAGTCAACACTGGACAAAATGAGGAAGGAACATACAGGGGAGGAACAGGAACATCAGAACCCTACCATGGATTGTCACTTGGAAAACCAAGGCATCACAACTGACCAGACGTAGCTGGAGCTAACGTTGATGGGGAACCAAGCTGGTCTCCTCTTTGCAGTGTCATTGGATTCACCATCACGGCAAATTCAGAAGAAAAATGGCAAATAGCCTGACCAGCTCTGGGAGGACTCTGCTAGCAAGGCAGAATCTCTGAGAACAATGCATCTTTTTTACCTAAGATGGAGCCATCACCAATTCAATACCGAACTAAAGAAAGCACCAGTGATGACGAGGAGGAAAAGAGCCATCCAGGACCAAACAGGTGTTCATGAGCATCACAACTGACTCTGCTTGACGGTGGGAAACACAAGCGAGGATGTTAAAGAGAGCAAGGTGTGCTGTCCAAGAGAGGATAAGGCAGCTGAAGACAGGCACGTGATGGGTCCCAGGGAGAAGATGAAGAAGAGTATCAAGAAGCAAAGGTAGTTACGACAAATGACTTATTTTCATAACCCAAGCAAGACAGTTAAAGAGTGAGCTAAGCCCTCAGGGATTGAGGAAGAGGGATGGAGCCATCCAAGAGATTACACGGCAGCTGAAGACGGGCCCATAGTGGGTTACGGAGGTTGGACGAAGAAGGGCCCTCGGTGGGTGCCGGAAGTCGGAGAGAAGACGAAGAGAAGTGCCAATGTTAGTTGCCAATGATAGAGGAGGTTGAGGTTCTTTGAAATCTAACAGCCAAGTGGTTGACCGATGCATTCTGTTTAATTGAGCTTCGGCTATTAAGATGAAGACGATCCAAATAATGAACATAATGCAAAAGTGAGTAGAAATGTGCTTTCGGTTCTGAAATGTGTTGCTGGTGCAATGTGGTTCAACAAACTGATGGTTGATGGGAAGATGTTCTTGAACCTGGAAAGAACAATTGTCGGGTTGCTGAGTGTCTTTTAAGAGGAAACAGCGAGAGCTGCAATTTACATTTTATTTTGTCTGGATGCCTTATTTCTCTATTTGCATACTTACGAACCTGCAAGTGTAATTCAGACCAGTATTTGATATTCAGGCTGGGTAGAAAGAGTAATAATTAATCTATCTAGCTGCAATGCAAAGTGAGGAATAGGTCATTCTTTGATTGAATTGTTAAAGGCTGTTAAAAGGGAGTGAGGTGGGCTGTCGAGGGGTGAGAAAGGCCGACAATGCCGTCCAAGTGAGGACTTGGCGGCTGAGGACGGGCCCACGGTGGGTGTCGGAGAGAAGATAAAGAAGAGGAGCATGTGGCAATGGTGGGTACAATAAATGCTGAAAGTGACACCTGAAAGTCAAGGGATCTCTGGTAATGAAGCCGATCCTTGTCGGAGGACAAACACCACGTCCAAGTCAACACTAGGCAAAAGGAAGCGGAAATGACCGAGCAGAAAACATACATGGGAGAAACAGCAGCATCAGAACCCAACTACGGATTGTCTCTGGGAAAACCAAGGCATCACAACTGACCAGAAGCAGCTGGAGCTAATGTTGATGGGGAACCAAGCTGGACTCTTCTTTGCAGTGTCATTGGATTCACCATCAGGGCAAAGCCAGAAGAAAGATGTCAAATAGCCTGACCGGCTCTGAAAGGGCTCTGCAAGCAAGGCAGAATCTCCAGGAATGATGCATCTATGTGCTTGATGATGGAGCCATTACCAATTCAACACTGAACAAAAGAAACCACCAGTGATGATGAGGAGGAAAAGACTCAGCCAGGACCAAACAGAAGAACATGGGCATCACAACTGATGCTGTTTGTGATGGTGAAACACAAGCGAGGATGTTAACGTGTAGGGTGTGCTGTCCAAGTGGATTAGACAGCTGAAGACGGGCCCGTGGTGGGTGCCGGAGAGAAGATGAAGACGAGGATCAAGAAGCAAAGATAGTTACAACAAATGACCCACTTTGGTCACCCAAGCAAGACAGTTAAAGAGAGTGAGCTGTGCCCTCAGGGAGTGAGAAAGACAGACAGAGTCATCCAAGAGCGGACTCGGCACCTGAAGATGGGCCCATGGTGGGTTCCGGTGGTCGGAGAGAAGACAGAAGAGCAAGTGCCAATAGCAGTTACGACAAATGCAGAACGCGACACTTGAAAGACAAGGGATCTCTCTTAATGAAGGCTTTCTTTGGTCACAGGACAGAACCCACACCCAAATCAACACTCGACAAAAGAAAGAAGGAACATACATTGAGGAACAGGAGCATCAGAACCCTACCACAGATTGTCTCTTGGAAAACCAAGGCATCACAACTGACCAGAAGCAGCTGGAGCTAACGATGATTGAGAACCAAGCTGCTCTTCTATTTGCAGTGTCATTGGATTCAGCATCAGGGCAAGAAAGATGTCAAATAGCCTGACCAACTCTGGAAGAACTCCAGGAATCTCCAGGAATGATGCATCTTTTTGACTGAAGTTGGGACCATCAGCATTTCAACCCTGAATTTTAAAAAAAGCACCAGTGATGTCGCGGAGGAGGAAAAGACCCAGCCAGGACTTCTCAGGATAGCATGAGCATCATAACTGAGACTGCCTGTTGGTGGGAAACACAAGCGAGGAAGTTAAAGTAAGCAAGGTGTGCCATCCAAGAGAGGATTCAGCAGCTGAAGCCGGGCCCGCGGTGGGTTCTGGAGGTTGGACGAAGACGGACCCTCGGTGGGTGCCGGAGGACGGAGAGAAGACGAACAGGAGCATCTGCCAATGGTAGTTACGACAAATGCAGAATGCGACACCTGAAAGCCAAGGGATCTCTGGTAATGAAGCCTATCCTTGTCACAGGACAGAACCCACACCCAAATCAACACTACAAAATGTGGATGGAACATACATGGGAGGGACAGGAGCATCAGAACTCTACCACGAATTGTCACTGGGAAAACCAAGGCATCACAACTGACGAGAAGTAGCTGGAGCTAACGATGATTGAGAACCAAGCTGGACTCCTCTTTGCAGTGTCATTGGATTCACCATCATGGCAAAGCCAGAAGAAAGATGTAAATTAGCCTGACCAGATCTAGGTGGACTCTACTAGAAAGGCAGAATCTCTAGGACTGATGCATCTATTTGCTTGAAGATGGAGCCATCACCAATTGAACACTGAAGAAAAGAAAGCACCAGTGATGACGAGGAGGAAAAGACCCAGCCAGGCCCAAGCAGCAGAGCATAAGCATCATAATTGAAGCTGCTAGTTGGTGGGAAATACTAGCGAAAATGTTGAAGAGATCAAGGTGTGTCATCCAAGAGAGGATTCGGAACTGAAGATGGGCCCATGGTGGTTGCCGGAGGTTGGACCTTACCGTGGTGGGTGCCAGACAGAAGATGAAGAAGAGGCGCCAGTGTCAAAGATAGCGATGACAAATGACCCACTTTCGTCACCCAAACGAGACGGATAAAGAGAGTGAGCTGGGCCCTCAGGGAGCGAGGAAGACGGATGAAGCTGCCCAAGAGAGGACTCGGCAGCTGAAGACGGGCCCTCGGAGGGTGCCAGAGGTTGGAGAGAAGACGAATAGGAGCAAGTGCTAATGGTAGTTACAACAAATGCAGAACACGACACCTGAGAGCCAAGGGATCTCCGGTAATAAAGCCTATCTTTGTCACAAGACAGAACCCACACCCAAGTCAACACTGGACAAAATGAGGAAGGAACATGCAGGGGAAGAACAGGAGCATCAGAACCCTACCATGGATTGTCACTGGGAAAACCAAGGCATCACAACTGACCAGATGTAGCTGGAGTGAACGATGATTGAGAACCAAGCTGTACTCCTCTTTGCAGTGTCATTGGATTCACCTTCAGGGCAAAGCCAGAAAAAAAATGACAAATAGCCTAACCAGCTCTGGGAGCACTCTGCTAGCAAGGCAGAATCTCCGGGAATAATGTATCTTTTTGACCTAAGATGGAGCCATCACCAATTCTACACCGAACTAAAGAAAGCACCAGTGATGACGAGGAGGAAAAGACCCATCTAGGACCAAACAAGAGTTCATGAGCATCACAACTGACGCTGCTTGTTGGTGGGGAACAAAAGAAAGAATGGAAAGAATGTTGAAGAGCGCAAGGTGTGCTGTCCAAGAGAAGAATCTGCAGCGACAGACGGGCTCCCGGTGGGTGCCGGAGGAGTGATGGGCCCAGGGTGGGTGCCGAAAAGAAGATGAAGAGGAGCAGGAGGCAAAGAGTTATGACAAATGATCCACTTTGAACACCCAAGCGAGATGGTTAAAGAGTAAGCTGGGCCCTCAGGGAGCGAGGAAGACGGATGGTCCCGTCCAAAAGAGGACACGGCAGTGAAGACAGGCTCTCGGTGGATTCCAGAGGTTGGATGAAGACAGACCCTTGGCGGGTGCCGGAGGTCAGAGAGAAGATGAAGAGAAGCAAGTGCCAATAGTAGTTACGACAATTGCAGAACGCGACACCTGAAAGACAAGGGATCTCTGGAAATGAAGCCTAACCTCGTCATAGGACAGAACCCACACCCAAATCAACACTCGACAAAAGAAAGAAGGAACATACATTGAGGAACAGCAGCATCAGAACCCTACCACGGATTGTCCCTTTGAAAACCAAGGGATCACAGCTGACCAGAAGTAGCTGGAGCTAGCGGCGATTGAGAACCAAGCTGGACTCTTTGCAGTGTCATTGGATTCACCATCAGGGCAAAGCCAGAAGAAAGATGTCAAATAGCCTGACCAACTCTGGAAGGACTCTAGGAAACTCTAAGAATGATGCATCTTTTCGAGTGAAGATGGAGCCATCACCAATTCAACACTGAATAAAAGAAAGCACCAGTGATGATGAGGAGGAAAAGACCTGGCCAGGAGCAAACAGGAGAGCATGAGCATCATAACTGACGCTGCTTGTTTGTGGGAAACACAAGCGAGGATGTTAAAGAGAGCATGGTGCGCTGTCCAAGAGAGGATATGGGAGCTGAAGATAGTCCTGCGATGAGTGTCGGAGGTTAGACGTATCTTCGTTGGGTGCCAGGGTGAGGATGAAGAAGAGGATTAAAATGCAAAGATACTTACGACAAATTACCTACTTTCATCACCCAAGCGAGACGGTTAAAGAGCGAGCTAGGTCCTCAAGGAGCGAAAAGACGGATGGAGCCGTCCAAGAGATTACTCGGCAGCTCATGACGGACACTTGGTGGGTGCCGGAGGTCGGAGAGAAGACGAGTGCCACTGATAGTTACGACAAATGCAGAATTCTACACCTGAAAGCCAAGGGATCTCTGGTAATGAAGCCTATCTTTGTCACAGACAGAACCCACACCCAAGTCAACACTGGACAAAATGAGGAAGGAACATACAGGGGAGGAACAGGAGCATCAGAACCCTACCATGGATTGTCACTCGGAAAACCAAGGCATCACAACTGACCAGACGTAGCTGGAGCTAACGTTGATGGGGAACCAAACTGGTCTCCTCTTTGCATTGTCATTGGATTCACCATCACGGCAAAGTCAGAAGGAAAATGGCACATAGCCTGACCAGCTCTGGGAGGACTCTGCTAGCAAGGCAGAATCTCCGAGAACAACGCATCTTTTTACCTAAGATGGAGCCATCACCAATTCAATACCGAACTAAAGAAAGCACCAGTGATGACGAGGAGGAAAAGACTCATCCAGGACCAAACAGGTGTTCATGAGCATCACAACTGACTCTGCTTGACGGTGGGAAACACAAGCGAGGATGTTAAAGAGAGCAAGGTGTGCTGTCCAAGAGAGGATACGGCAGCTGAAGACAGGCCCGTGATGGGTGCCAGGGAGAAGATGAAGAAGAGTATCAAGAAGCAAAGGTAGTTACGAAAAATGACTTATTTTCATAACCCAAGCGAAACGGTTAAAGAGTGAGCTAGGCCCTCAGGGATTGAGGAAGAGGGATGGAGCCATCCAAGAGATTACACGGCAGCTGAAGACGGGCCCATAGTGGGTTACGGAGGTTGGACGAAGACGGTCCCTCGGTGGGTGCCAGAGGTCGGAGAGAAGGCGAAGAGGAGCAAGTGCCAATGTTAGTTGCCAATGATAGAGGAGGTTGAGGTTCTTTGAAATCTAACAGCCAAGTGGTTGACCGATGCATTCTGTTTAATTGAGCTTCGGCTATTAAGATGAAGACGATCCAAATAATGAACATAATGCAAAAGTGAGTAAAAATGTGCTTTCGGTTCTGAAATGTGTTGCTGGTGCAATGTGGTTCAACAAACTGATGGTTGATGGGAAGATGTTCTTGAACCTGGAAAGAACAATTGTCGGGTTGCTGAGTGTCTTTTAAGAGGCACCAGCGAGAGCTGCAATTTACATTTTATTTTGTCTGGATGCCTTATTTCTCTATTTGCTTACTTACGAACCTGCAAGTGTAATTCTGACCAGTATTTGATATTCAGGCTGGGTAGAAAGAGTGATAATTAATCTATCTAGCTGCAATGCAAAGTGAGGAATAGGTCATTCTTTGATTGAATTGTTAAAGGCTGTTAAAAGGGAGTGAGGTGGGCTGTCGAGGGGTGAGAAAGGCCGACAATGCCGTCCAAGAGAGGACTTGGCGGCTGAGGACGGGCCCACGGTGGGTGTCGGAGAGAAGATAAAGAAGAGGAGCATGTGGCAATGGTGGGTACAATAAATGCTGAAAGTGACACCTGAAAGTCAAGGGATCTCTGGTAAAGAAGTCGATCCTTGTCGGAGGTCCAAGTCAACACTAGACAAAAGGAAGCGGAAATTACCAAGCAAAAAACATACATGGGAGAAACAGCAGCATCAGAACCCAACTACGGATTGTCTCTGGGAAAACCAAGGCATCACAACTGACCAGAAGCAGCTGGAGCTAATGTTGATGGGGAACCAAGCTGGACTCTTCTTTGCAGTGTCATTGGATTCACCATCAGGGCAAAGCCAGAAGAAAGATGTCAAATACCCTGACCAGCTCTGAAAGGGCTCGGCGAGCAAGGCAGAATCTCCAGGAATGATGCATCTATTTGCTTGAAGATGGAGCCATTACCAATTCAACACTGAACAAAATAAACCACCAGTGATGACGAGGAGGAAAAGACCCAGCCAGTACCAAACAGAAGAACATGAGCACCACAACTGATGCTGTTTATGATGTTGAAACACAAGCGAGGATGTTAAAGTGTAAGGTGTGCTGTCCAAGTGGATTCGACAGCTGAAGATGGGCCCATGGTGGTTGCCGGAGAGAAGATGAAGAAGAGGATAAAGAAGCAAAGATAGTTACAACAAATGACCCACTTTGGTCACCCAAGCAAGATGGTTAAAGAGACTGAGCTGTGCCCTCAGGGAGCGAGGAAGACAGACAGAGCCATCCAAGAGCGGACTCGGCACCTGAAGATGGGCCCATGGTGGGTTCCGGTGGTCGGAGAGAAGACAAAGAGGTGCAAGTGCCAATAGTAGTTACGGCAACTGCAGAAAGCGACACTTGAAAGACAATGGATCTCTCTTGATGAAGGCTTTCTTTGGTCACAGGACAGAACCCACACCCAAATCAACACTCGACAAAAGAAAGAAGGAACATACATTGAGGAACAGGAGCATCAGAACCCTACCACAGATTGTCTCTTGGAAAACCAAGGCATCACAACTGACCAGAAGCAGCTGGAGCTAACGATGATTGAGAACCAAGCTGCTCTTCTCTTTGCAGTGTCATTGGATTCACCATCAGGGCAACGCCAGAAGAAAGATGTCAAATAGCTTGACCAACTCTGGAAGAACTCCAGGAATGACGCATCCTTTTGACTGAAGTTGGGGCCATCAGCAACACTGAATTTTTAAAAAAGCTCCAGTGATGACGAGGAGGAGGAAAAGACCCAGCCAGGACTTCACAGGAGAGCATGAGCATCAAAACTGAGACTGCCTGTTGGTGGGAAACAGAAAGGGAGGAAGTTAAATTGAGCAAGGTGTGCCATCCAAGAGAGGATTCAGCAGCTGAAGACGGCCCCGCAGTGGGTTCTGGAGGTTGGACGAAGACGGACCCTCGGTGGGTGCCGGAGGACGGAGAGAAGACGAACAGGAGCGTCTGCCAATGGAAGTTACGACAAATGCAGAATGCGACACCTGAAAGCCAAGGGATCTCTGGTAATGAAGCCTATCCTTGTCACAGGACAGAACCCACAACCAAATCAACACTACAAAATGTGGAAGGAACATACATGGGAGGGACAGGAGCATCAGAACTCTACCATGAATTGTCACTGGGAAATCCAAGGCATCACAACTGACCAGAAGTAGCTGGAGCTAACGATGATTGAGAACCAAGCTGGACTCCTCTTTGCAGTGTCATTGGATTCGCCTTCAGGGCAAAGCCAGAAGAAAAATGACAAATAGCCTGACCAGCTCTGGGAGGACTCTGCTAGCAAGACAGAATCTCCGGGAATAATGAATCTTTTTGACTTAAGATGGAGCCATCACCAATTCAACACCGAACTAAAGAAAACACCAGTGATGACGAGGAGGAAAAGACCCATCCAGGACCAAACGGGATTTCATGAGCATCACAACTGACGCTGCTTGTTGTTGGGGAGCACAAGCAAGGATGTTGAAGAGTGCAATGTGTGCCGTCCAAGAGAAGAATCGGCAGCTGAAGACGGGGCCCAGTGGGTGCCGGAGGAGTGATGGGCCCACAGTAGGTGCCAGAAAGAAGATGAAGAGGAGCAGGAGGCAAAGAGTTATGACAAATGACCCAGTTTCATCACCCAAGCGAGACGGTTAAAGAGCTGAGCCCTTGGGGAGCGAGGAAGACGGATGGTCCCTTCCAAAAGAGGACACGGCAGCTGAAGACAGGCTCTCGGTGGATTCTGGAGGTTGGATGAAGACGGGCCCTCGGTGGGTGCCGGAGGTCGGAGTGAAGATGAAGAGGAGTAAGTGCCAATAGTAGTTACGACAATTGCAGAACGCGACACCTGAAAGACAAGGATCTCTGGAAATGAAGCCTATCCTCGGCACAGGATAGAACCCACACCCAAGTCAACACTCGACAAAAGAAAGAAGGAACATACATTGAGGAACAGCAGCATTGGAACCCTGCCACGGATTGCCCCTTTGAAAACCAAGGTATCACAACTGACCAGAAGTAGCTGGAGCTAACAGTGATTGAGAACCAAGCTGGACTCTTTGCAGTGTCATTGGATTCACCATCAGGGCGAAGCCAGAAGAAAGATGTCAAATAGCCTGACCAGCTCTGGAAGGACTCTAGAAAACTCTAGTAATGATGCATCCTTTTGAGTGAAGATGGAGCCATCGCCAATTCAACACTGAATAAAAGAAAGCACCAGTGATGATGAGGAGGAAAAGACCAGGTCAGGAGCAAACAGGAGAGCATGAGCATCATAACTGACGCTGCATGTGTGTGGGAGAAGACGAGTGCCAATGATAGTTATGAAAAATGAAGAATGCTACATCTGAAAACCAAGGGATCTCTGGTAAGGAAGTCTATCTTTGTCATAGACAGAACCCACATGCACGTCAACACTGGACAAAAGAAAGAAGGAACATACATTATGGAACAGGAGCATCAGAACCCTACCATGGATTGTCACTGGGAAAACCAAGGCATCACAACTGACCAGACGTAGCTGGAGCTAAAGTCAATGGGGAACCAAGCTGGTCTCCTCTTTGCAGTGTCATGGATTCACCATCAGGGCAAAGTCAGAAAAAAAAATGGCAAATAGCCTGACCATCTCTGGGAGGACTCTGCTAGCAAGGCAGAATCTCTGGGAATAATGCATCTTTTTTACCTAAGATGGAGCCATCACCAATTCAACACCAAACTAAATAAAGCACCAGTGATGACAAAGTAAGAGGAAAAGACCCATCCAGGACTCTTTGATGGTGGGAAACACATGCGAGGATGTTAAAGAGAGCAAGGTGTGCAGTACAAAAGAGGATACGGCAGCTGAAGACAGGCCCGCGGTGGGTGCCAGGGAGAAGATGAAGATAGTTACGACAAATTACTTTCATAAACCAAGCGAAACGGTTAAAGATTGAGATAGGTCCTCAGGGAGCGAGGAAGACGGATGGAGCCGCCCAACAAATTGTTCGGCGCCTGAAGACGGGCCCATAGTGGGTTACGGATGTTGGACGAAGATGGGCCCTAGGTGGGTGCTTGAGGTCGGAGAGAAGACGAAGAGGAGCAAGTGCCAATGTTAGTTGCAAATGATTGAGGAGGTTGAGTTTCTTTGAAATCTAACTGCCAAGTGGTTGACAGATGCATTCTGTTTAATTGAGAGTGCTTCGGCTATTAAGATGAAGACGGTCCAAATAATGAACATAATGCAAAAGTGAGTAGAAATGTGCTTTCGGTTCTGAAATGTGTTGCTGGTGCAATGTGGTTAACAAACTGATGGTTGATGGGAAGATGTTCTTGAACCTGGAAAGAACGATTATTGGGTTGCTGAGTGTCTTTTAAGAGGCACCAGCGAGAGCTGCAAATTACATTTTACTTTGTCTGGATGCCTTATTTCTCTATTTGCTTTACTTACCTGCAAGTGTTTTTCAGACCAGTATTTGATATTCAGGCTGGGTAGTGATAATTAATCTAGCTGCAATGCAAAGTGAGGAATAGGCCTTTCTTTGATTGAATTGTTAAAGGCTATTAAAGGGAATGAGGTGGGCCGTCGAGGGGTGAGTAAGGCCGACAATGCCGTCCAAGAGAGGACTTGGCAGCTGAGGACGGGCCCACGGTGGGTGTCAGAAAGAAGATAAAGAAGAGGAGCATGTGGCAATGGTAGGTACAACAAATGCTGAAAGTGACACGTGAAAGTCAAGGGATCTCCGGTAATGAAGCCGATCCTTGTCGGAGGACAAACACCACATCCAATCAACACTAGACAAAAGGAGGAGGAAATGACTGAGCAGAAAACATACATGGGAGAAACAGCAGCATCAGAACCCAACTACGGATTGTCTCTGGGAAAACCAAGGCATCACAACTGACCAGAAGCAGCTGGAGCAAGGCAGAATTTCCAGGAATGATGCATCTATTTGCTTGAAGATGGAGCCATTACCAATTCAACACTGAACAAAAGAAACCACCAGTGATGACGAGGAGGAAAAGACTCAGCCAGGACCAAACAGGAGAACATGAGCATCACAACTGATGCTGTTTGTGATGGTGAAACACAAGCGAGGATGTTAAAGTGTAAGGTGTGCTGTCCAAGTGGATTCGACAGCTGAAGATGGGCCCTTGGTGGGTGCCGGAGAGAAGAAGAAGACGAGGATCAAGAAGCAAAGATAGTTACAACAAATGACCCACTTTGGTCACCCAAGCAAGACGGTTGAAGAGAGTGAGCTGTTCCCTCAGGGAGCGAGGAAGACAGACAGAGCCATCCAAGAGCGGACTCGGCAGCTGAAGATGGGCCCATGGTGGGTTCCAGTGGTCGGAGAGAAGACGAAGAGTAGCAAGTGCCAATAGTAGTTACGACAAATGCAGAACGCGACACTTGAAAGACAAGCGATCTCTCTTGATGAAGGCTATCTTTGGTCACAGGACAGAACCCACACCCAAACCAACACTCGACAAAAGAAAGAAGGAACATACATTGAGGAACAGGAGCATCAGAACCCCTACCACAGATTGTCTCTTGGAAAACCAAGGCATCACAACTGACCAGAAGCAGCTGGAGCTAACGATGATTGAGAACCAAGCTGATCTTCTCTTTGCAGTGTCATTAGATTCACCATCAGGGCAACGCCAGAAGAAAGATGTTAAATAGCCTGACCAACTGGAGGAACTCCAGGAATCTCGAGGAATGACGCATCTTTTTGTCTGAAGTTGGGACCATCAGCAATTCAACACTGAATTTTAAAAAAAGCACCAGTGATGACGAGGAGGAAAAGACCCAGCCAGGAACTTCACAGGAGAGCATGAGCATCATAACTTGAGACTGCCTGTTGGTGGGAAACACAAGCAAGGAAGTTAAAGTGAGCAAGGTGTGCCATCCAAGAGAGGATTCAGCAGCTGAAGACGGGCCCGTGGTGGGTTCTGAAGGTTGGACGAAGACGGGCCCTCGGTAGGCGCCGTAGGACGGAGAGAAGACGAACAGGAGCATCTGCCAATGGTAGTTATGACAAATGCAGAATGCGACACCTGAAAGCCAAGGGATCTCTGGTAATGAAGCCTATCCTTGTCACAGGACAGAACCCACAACCAAATCAACACTACAAAATGTGGAAGGAACATACATGGGAGGAACAGGAGCATCAGAACTCTTACCACGGATTGTCACTGGGAAAACCACACATCACAACTGACGAGAAGCAGCTGGAACCAACGTCGATGGGGAGCCAAGCTGGACTCTTCTTTGCAGCATCATTGGATTCACCATCATGGCAAAGCCAGAAGAAAGATGTCAAATAGCCTGACCAGCTCTGAAAGGGCTCTGCAAGCAAGACAGAATCTCCAGGAATGATGCATCTATTTGCTTGAAGAAGGAGCCATCACCAATTTAATACTAAACAAAAGAAACCACCAGTGATGATGAGGAGGAAAGGACCCAGCCAGGGAGCGAGGAAGACAGACAGAGCCATCCAAGAGAGGACTCGGCAGCTGAAGATGGGGCCCATGGTGGGTTCCGGCGGATGGATGAAGAAGGGCCCTCGGTGAATGCCGGTGGTCGGATAGAAGATGAAGAGGAGCAAGATGCCAATAGTACTTTAGACGCATGTAGAATGCGACACCTGAAAGACAAGGGATCTCTGGTAATGAAGGCTATCTTTTGTCACAGGACAGAACCCACACCCAAATCAACACTGGACAAAAGAAAGAAGGAACATACATTGAGGAACAGGAGCATCAGAACCCCACCACGGATTGTCTATTCGAAAACCAAGGCATCACAACTTTCCAGAAGAAGCTGGAGCTAACAATGATTGAAAACCAAGCTGCTCTTCTCTTTGCAGTATAATTGGATTCACCATCAGAGCAAAGCCAGAAGAAAGATGTCAAATAGCCTGGCGAACTTTTGACTGAAGTTGCAACCATCAGCAATTCAACACTGAATTAAAAAAAGGCACCAGTGATGACAAGGAGGGGGAAAAATCCCAGCCAGAACTTAACAGGAGAGCATCAGTATCTTAATTGAGACTGCTTGTTGGTGGGAAACACAAGCGTGGAGGTTAAAGAAAGAAAGATGTGCCATCCAAGAGAGGATTCAGCAGCTCAAGACGTCCCCGCGGTGGGTTCCGGAGGGAGGACGAAGACGGGCCCTCGATGGGTGCCGGAGGAGCATTTGCCAATGGTAGTTACGATAAATGCAGAGTGCGACACCTGAAAGCCAAGGGATCTCTGGTAACGAAGCCTTTTCTTGTCACAAGACAGAACCCACACACAAATCAACACTCGACAAAATGTGGAGGGAACATACATGGGAGGAACAGGAGCATCAGAACTCTACCACGGATTGTAACTGGGAAAACCAAGGTATCACAACTGTCCAGAAGTAGCTGGAGCTAATGATGATTGAGAACCAAGCTACTCCTCTTTGCAGTGTCATTGGATTCACCATGAGGGCAAAGCCAGAAGAAAGATGTCAAATAGCCTGACCAGCTCCGGGAGAACACCACTAGCAAGGCAGAATTCACCAGGAATTATGCATAGTTGTGTGAAGATGGAGTCATCACCCCTGGTCAACACTGAAGAAAAGAAAGCACTAGTGAAGGCGAGGAGGAAAAGACCCAGCCAGGCCCAAATAGGAGTGCATGAACATCATAACTGACGCTGCTTGTTGTTGGGAAACACAAGTGAGGATGTTAAAAGTGAGCAAGGTGTGCCATCCAAGAGAAGATTCGGCAGCTGAAGGCGGGCCCGTGATGGGTTCCGGAGGTTGGATGAAGATGGGCCCTCGGTGGGTGCCGGATTTCAACCCAATAATCTCTCCTAGCTGCAGCACTTGCAAGAACATAGATATTTGAATGTTAACTCCAACATTGCAGGATGTCCAAACTGCCAGGTGATGGAAGTGAAACCTCACTTCACACCCCTTGCAATGCTCAGGTTGCCAGGAAAAATGTGCAGAAAGCGACACCTGAAAGCCAAGGAGTCTGGGAAAGAAGCCTCTACTTGCCGGAGGACAGAGGCGCAAACAAGTCAACACAGATTAAAAGTAGGAGGAAAAGGCCCAGCCATGAACATATAGGAGGGCAGGAGCAATAGAGCCCTGACACTTCTCCGGTGAAACCAAAGCATCACCACAGACCACAAGGGGATGGAGATAGTCATTGGTGAAGTAGGCTGGTCTCCACTGTGGGATGCTATTAGATTCACCACAAGGACTTGGCCAGAAGAAAGACGTCCAGGATCCTGACGTGCTCTGGGAGGACACTGCTAGCAAGGCAGAAAAATCCCAGGATCACAAAAGAAGCACAATGAAGAACAACAATAATTTACTGATAAACCTGCAGTGTCTTGGTCTTGGATATTAATTTGAGATCGATCTGTACTGAAAGATGTGACAGATCGGCGGTTGTAGAGCTTCTGAGGATCAGTGAATGATATTCTACAAGGTGTCCAGGCTGAGAGTCGCTGTCCTGCCTGAGGAGATCCAGTGCATCTGTTACCTTCTCTCGCCCAGTCCAACATAAGGTATGTAAAAAGCTACCGAAAGGAGCTTAATATTTTATTCCCGACAAACAGGGTTTTTTAAAAGAGTCAGTGAAAAGAGATGTACTATTTCACTCCCATAGTCTGCCATGTCCATTTAATCTGGATGTCCTGTTTCTCTATTTGTAGTGCTTAGTTTGGAAGCATGCATGTAGTTCAGACCAGTATTTGATCTTGTGGATCGTGCCATAATTTACTAATAATTGTATTGTGACAATGTAAGGTGCTGGAATAGGCATTGGAACCTTCTTCAATAGGTGGCAAAAAATGGTAATGGTAAAAGGATGATTAGTAGGATGACCACAATAATCTTGGAAGCTGGTTCTTGTTTGATACAAACATAACTTGCTGTTGTAGTGACTGATCATGATACATTTTTCTGGACCCGGGTTCGATCCTGAGTACGGGTGCTCTCTATGGAATTTGTTCATTCTCCCTGTGACCTGTGTCGGTTTTCACTGAGATCTTTGGTTAACTCCCACACAGGGCATACAGGTTTGTTAGTTAATTGGGTATGGTAAAGATTATAAACTGCTCCTACTGTGCGTGATAGTGATAGTGTTGAATGTGTGGGGATCGCTGTACGGTATAGACTCAGTGAGCCGAAGGGCCTGTTTTTGCGCCGTATCTCTAAACTAAACTAATTCACTGATTCTCTTGTTCCCTTGCCTCTGTCTCTGTCTCCGATTTCACCAACGGATACGGAGGACCTCCACTCCCAGTAACCTTCCTCCGCAAACTCCTATGCTGTCTTGGGGAAGCAGAAGTCACCAATCGTCTATGTAAGTGTTAACATTTACATTCAAAAAGAGATTTTCAATTTAAAAAATGTTTAATTTAGATGACTTTACTGTTGATTTTGTTTTTAAACGTTTTTCTTTATTAAAGATTGATGGACCCATGCTCTCAGATCTTGGCTATCATGGACCTTCTGTGGACCAATGCACGCTGGCAGTTGACGTCTTGCCCGAGGAGATCCAGAGCATCTGCAATGTTCCCTCGCTCATATCAACAAAGCCTCTGGTAAGAGCAACCAAAAAGAGTAATTTATTCCTCACTGACAGTCTTTTAAAAATCACCAGAAGAAATGTCTTCTCTAAGTCTGCCATTTACATTTATTTTGTCTGGATGTCCTATTTATTTATTTGTAGTGCTTCGTAACAAAAGATGCAAAGTTTGGGCTGGGAGTTGAGATTCAGGCTGGGTAGTAGGTATCACACAACTTAACACAACATGGTTTGTGTGAAAATATTGTACACAAGCTAACATTTTCTTGAAGATCTCAATTACATAAATGCAAGTTGCAGGCATCAAAGGTCTTTATTTTTCAGCGATTTTTAGAGCCATGGGAATCTGCAGATGCTGGGATCTTGATCAAAGAACAAAATGTGTTGCTCAATGGGTCATGCAAACCTCAATGGAAGAAATGGTCAGCCAACATTGTGGGTTGTGATCCTTCTTCAGTCTGTTAGTCCAGCACTAGCATGTGGATATTAGAGGTAAATATGAACAAAAAATGGCAAATGTTGGAGATAAAAAATCAGAATGCTGGAAAATTCAGCCCATCAGGAAACAGAGAAACAACATAATGAATGTTGATTAAATAACAATCCGTAATCTTTTGAGATGTCTTTCATGAAATCTGTTGCTTCAGTAGATTTGTGCTCAATGAACGCATGCATGACTTTAGGAACCGAACTGAGTTTTTTTAACTGGGCTGCATCTGATACTTTACTTGAGCAAGACCAGACCAGAAACTCCTTCATTTTGTGCATCTTTTTGTCATTAGATGGTACCAGAGTCTGACTTTCCATAGCAATAATCTATTACGTTGATAATTGTGCACCAGCTAACGATACTTTCTAAAGAGTCATGCAGCACAGAAATAGGCCCTTTGGCCCAACTTAACCCTGTCAACCAAGATGATCCATCTAAACTAATCTCATTACTTGTGTTTGGTTCATATCCCTCTAAATCTTTTCTATCCATATATCTGTCCAGGTATCTGAAATGTTGTTATTGTCCCTCAAATTTCCCTGGCAGCTCGTTCTTTATACCATCCACTCTCTAAGTGGAAAAACTTGCCCCTCAGTTCCCTATTACTTTTTCCCCTCTCACCTGCAACATATGGTTTAAAATATATGTGGACAGGTACATGCATTGGAAAGGTTTAGAGGGATATGGGCTAAATGCAAGCTAATTGGACTAGTTTAGACAGGGCATCTTGGTCATATTTTTTTAGAAGCTTATCAAGAGAAATGTTTATGTTATGCTGACAATGTTTGTTTAGGGTCAGAGGTCAAATATGACTGGTCACGTGTGACCTCACACGGAAACATTTTTTCCATTATTGTTTTATCTTACAACCCTTGCGAATTTTAAAAAACTACAGAGGTGCCAAGTGTCCCGGATTCGCCGTATTTTGTCCCGGCGAAATAACCATATTACGGTGTTCCGGCAGCCAAACATGTTGTTACGGAACACCGCCGCGCCGGTGTTCCTCCCGTGGTGAACGCCGGCGCCATGTGCCCCCAGTTTGCCAGCCCGGCAGCTCGCAGCCACGCCCGGCCCAGAGCCCGGGTGGCGCCGGCCCGCGCGATCAGCGACACGGCGACGTTTCTTGCCGCCAGCCGGCCGCTCGCGGCAGCCCCATCACCGGGCCTCCCCCCCACCCCCACCCCGTGCGCAGGCGCAGACCCGCCGGCAACCTTGCCAAGTGCGCATGTGCCGCACCCGCCCGCCGGCAGCCCGCTGATCTGCACCAGTGCGCAGGCGCATAGCCGCCGGCAACAACCCCAAGTGAGTAGTATGTTACTGAGAGAAATGCATTTACCCCCATTTGTTACGGACAAATGGGTTGAATGTTACTGTGAACTAAATTTAGGGTTGGCATCTCTGAAACTAGAATGTTCATATCTTTAGTAGACATGCATTATAGTTCTGTAGGTAGAAAAATAACAATGAATAAGGTTAATCTTACAATAATATTTTTATAAATTACTTTATGTGATGCCATCTGATCACATGTGTGACATTTTTGGTTCACTTTCCAAAGAATGGCCCATAAACTATTCTATCTTTTACAGCTGGGTTTGATCCAGAGTATGAGGCTCTGCCCTAACCATTAGAGATGGATGCCATGTTGAAAATAACCTCAAGTATTCAGAAAGGAATGGATGGATCCTGTTTTATTGCTCCCTCCAGCAAGATGGTGGTGGTACACTTCATCCTCCAGATCACCACAACAGCAGTCTGCAGTACCATCGGGCAGCTCATTATGATGATGGTAGCCGGAATCACCAGGACAATGGTCCAGACTTCCAATTTGTACATTGACATAATTGAAACCGCCTTATTGGGTTAAAGCTCAGAATGGATTTAGATGGAAATAATATGAGCCACTGAATTCCATCAGCACCAAAAAAAGCATACCATCGTTTCTACTTCCTCAGAAGACAAGGATATTTGACATTAATTTAAAGACTCTTAACAACTTCTACAGTTGAACTGTAGAAAATGTACTGCCGGGTTGTATCACAGCTTGGTTTAGTAACAGCTTTGCCCAAGACCACAAGAAATTGCAGAGTTGTGGATCACTCCAGCACACAGACCAGACTTCCCACCATTGACTACATCTACACTTCACTCCCTTGGGAAAGCAGCCAACATAATCAAAGACCTTTTCCACCCTTGTCATTTCCACTTTTCCCTGTTTCCACCACAAAGAGGATATAAAAGCTTGGAAGCACGTACCTTCAGACTCGGGAACAGCTTCTTCCCCTGTTATTTGAATTCTGAACGGTCCTTCCAGAAGCTAGGGTACCTTTCCTAATTTCCAATCAACATCATTGTGAACATTGGACTTTTTCCTCAGAAACGATTATGCTACAATGTTGAGAAACTGTATGCTGCACTATGCATGTTTCTCCTCTCTCCACCTATTGTGCTTGCGTATGGCTTGATTGTATTTATGTACAGTATTACCTGATTTAATTGCATAGCACGCAAACAAAAGCTTTTCACTGTATCTCAGTGTACACAACAATAAAGCAATTTAAACTTGTTTTGTGTGCCACAGTAGATGACTTCACATTACCATAGTATATTCCTTCTGTTATGTTCTGGCCCACACACTCAGCTTGTTTCTATCCCTTTAAAACCTCTTTACATCCTTCTCACTGCTCAAACATTTCCCAAGTTTTGTATCATCAGTAAAATTGGAAATGTGATATTTGGCTTCCTCATCCAACTCGTTGAAGAAGACTGAATAATCAGGGTTCCTGTGTTACCCACCTATTTATTCCCAATCCTTGGTTTCTGCCTGTCAGCCAATTCTAAATAGCCAGCAGTATACTACACTAATCACATACCATCTGAAGTTCTAAATGTACCACTGCCATTGTCCATTTAACCAACCATATCCTCAAATATCTTCAAAAAAAATTTAACACCATGCACTTTTCTGGATTAAACTCCATTAACTATTGCTCAGACCATTTGCCCAACTGCTTTAGATCCTGCTGTAATTGTTGATAACAATCTTCACTGCTATCATACCACACACATTAGTGTCACCTGCAAACTCCCAATCCCAAAGGGTCACTCAATTACAACTTGCCTTCATTTATTGCCTGCTTAATTAGTCCATTTTTATCACTTTAGCAAATCTACAGCTGCCTTGAAATTGCTTGGGAAAGCAGCCAACATTTGTACTGTTCCATTCTGATGTAATGTAACCCCACTTTTTAAAAAAGGAGGGAGAGAGAAAATGGGGAATTACAGACGGGTTAGTCTAACATCGGTAGTGGGGAAACTGCTAGAGTCAGTTATTAAAGATGGGATAGCAGTACATTTGGAAAGTGGTGAAATCATTAGACAAAAGTCAGCTTGGATTTACGAAAGGTAAATCATGTCTGACAAATCTTATAGAATTATTCGAGGATGTAACTAGCAGAGTGGATAAGGGTGAACCAGTGGATGTGTTATATCTAGACTTTCAGAAGGCCTTCGACAAGGTCCCCCATAAGAGATTAGTATACAAACTTAAAGCACACGGTATTGGGGGTTCAGTATTGATGTGGATAGAAAACTGGCTGGCAGACAGGAAGCAAAGGGTAGGAGTAAACGGGTCCTTTTCAGAATGGCAGGCAGTGACTATTGGGGTACCGCAAGGCTCAGTGCTGGGACCCCAGCTATTTACAATATATATTAATGATTTGGACAAGGGAATTGAATGCAACATCTCCAAGTTTGCGGATGACACTAAGCTGGGGGGTAGTGTTAGGTGTGAGGAGGATGCTAGGAGGCTGCAAGATGACTTGGATAGGCTGGGTGAGTGGGCAAATGCATGGCAGATGCAGTACAATGTGGATAAATGTGAGGTTATCCACTTTGGTGGCAAAAACAGGAGGCTAGACTATTATCTTAATGGTGGCAAATTAGGAAAAGGGGAGATGCAATGAGACCTGGGTGTCATGGTACACCAATCATTGAAAGTAGGCATGCAGGTGCAGCAGGCAGTGAAGAAAGCAAATGGTATGTTAGCATTCATAGCGAAAGGATTTGAGTATAGGAGCAGGGAGGTTCTACTGAAGTTGTACAGGGTTTTGATGAGACCACACCTGTAGTATTGTGTACAGTTTTGTTCTCCTAATCTGAGAAAAGACATTCTTGCCATAAAGGGGGTACAGAGAAGGTTCACCAGACTGATTCCTGGGATGTCAGGACTTTCATATGAGGAAAGACTGGATAGACTTGGCTTGTACTCGCTAGAATTTAGAAGACTGAGGGGGGATCTTATAGAAACGTACAAAATTCTTAAGGGGTTGGATAGGCTAGATGCAGGAAGATTGTTCCCGATAATGGGGAGTAGCAAGATGGATTCAACAGTGGCTAAATGGGAGATGTCAGAGAGTAATGGTGGATGGCTGTTTGTCAGGTTGGAAGCCGGTGACCAGTGGGGTGCCTCAAGGATCTGTGTTGGGTCCACTGTTGTTTGTCATGTACATCAATGATTTGGATGATGGGGTGGAAAATTGGATAAGTAAGTGTGCAGATGATACTAAGATAGGTGGCATTGTGGATAATGAAGTAGATTTTCAAAGTCTACAGAGAGATTTGGGCCATTTGAAAAAGTGGGCTGAAAGAAGGCAGATGGAGTTTAATGCTGATAAGTGTGAAGTGCTACATCTTGGCAGGACAAATCAAAATAGGACGTACATGGTAAATGGTAGGGAATTGAGGAATGCCGTGGAACAGAGAGATCTAGGAATAACTGTGCATAGTTCCCTGAAGGTGGAATCGCATGTAGATAGGGTGGTAAAGAAAGCCTTTGGTGTGCTGGCCTTTTTAATTCAGAGCATTGAATATAGGAGTAGGGAAGTAATGTTAAAATTGTACAAGGCATTGGTAAGACCAATTCTGGAGTATGGTGTACAATTTTGGTCGCCTAATTATAGGAAGGATGTCAATAAAATAGAGAGAGTACAGAGGAGATTTACTAGAATGTTGCCTGGGTTCCAGCAACTATGTTACAGAGAAAGGTTGAACAAGTTAGGTCTTTATTCTTTGGAGCACAGAAGGTTAAGGGGGGACTTGATTGAGGTCTTTAAAATGATGAAAGGGATAGACAGAGTTGACGTGGATAAGCTTTTCCCATTGAGGGTAGGGAAGATTCAAACAAGAGGGCATGACATGAGAATTAAGGGACAGAAGTTTAGGGGTAACGTGAAGGGGAACTTCTTTACTCAGAGGGTGGTGGCTGTGTGGAATGAGCTTCCAGCGGAAGTGGTGGAGGCAGGATCGATTTTAACATTTAAAAGTAAAGTGGATAGGTATATGGACAGGAAGGGAATGGAGGGGTATGGTCTGAGTGCAGGTAGATGGGACTAGGGGGAAAACAAATGGTCGGCACGGACTGGAAGGGCCGAGAGGTCCTGTTTCCGTGCTGTAATTGTTAAATGGTTATATGTTGGGGAGGTCCAGAACAAGGGGTCACAGTCTAAGGATAAGGGGGAATTCCGAGATGAGGAAAACATTTTTCACACAGAGAGTGGTGAGTCTCTGGAATTATCTGCCACAGAAGGTAGTTGAGGCCAGTTCATTGGCTATATTTAAGAGGGAGTTAGATGTGGCCCTTGTGGCTAAAGAGATCAGGGGGTATGGAGAGAAGGCAGGTACAGGATACTGAGTTGGATGATCAGCCATGATCATATTGAATGGCGGTGCAGGCTCGAAGGGCCGAATGGCCTACTCCTGCACCTATTTTTCTATGTTTCTATTCCATAACATGGAATCCAATTTAATTTAATTTACGATTTACTTTCTAATTCATCAGGCACCATTTCCACCTCCCAAAATATTTGAGGAGATTGGGCCATTGTTTTGTGATAAATGGGGAATATTTAGAAATGCTATAAACATCTTCAAAACTGCACATTATTAGTCTGAGGTTGGGACTGTCATAAGGAATAAGAGTAGAATTAGGCCGTTCGGCCCATCAATTCTACCCCGCCATTCAATCATGACATCTATCTCCCTCCTAACCCCTATTCTGCCTTCTCCCCATAACCTCTGACACCTGTACTAATCAAGAATCTATCTATGCCTTAAAAATATCCACTCAGCCTGCTGGGGCAAAGAATTCCACAGATTCACCACCCTCTGACTAAAGAAATTTCACCTCATCTTCCTAAAAGAACGTCCTTTAATTCTGAGGCAATGACCTCTAGTCCTAATCTCTCGCACTAGTGGAAACATCCTCTCCACATCCACTCTATCCAAGCCTTTCACTATTCTGTATGTATCAATGAGGTCTCCCTTCATTCTTCTAAACTCCAGCAAGTACAGGCCCAGTGCCGACAAACGATCATAGGGTGCCTCATTCCTCTGAAGATTAGGCCACGATTGAATGGCGCAGTAGACTTGATTATCCACACTGAACAAGGATTTGACAAAATGATGTATTAGAGGAGTGAAAATAAATGTTTTTACCATTATCAAATAATCTGAAAACATATTGGGTCTTGATAAACACAAATGCTTGTAACCAGCAGAAATCTAATGAAACATGCTGAAATCTGCCAAAATTTTTATTGCTGATCATGAGGATAATAAAAATGACTGGAATTTTGGAAACGGGCCCTTTGGCCCACCGAGCCGGGAATGACCCACACACACTACCATTATCCTACACACACTTGGAAAATATTGAATTCATACCAAGGCAGTTAATCTACAAACTTGTATGTATTTGGAGTGTGGGAGGAAACCTACACAGGTCACAGGGAGAAGGTACAAACTTCATACAGACATCACCCGTAGTCAGGATCGAACCCGGGCTCTCGTGCTGTAAGGCAGTAGCTCTAAGGCACCTACGGCTTTTAGAGGTGGTCTGGTACTTTTAAATGAACCAAAAGCTGCAGCGATAGACAGGAAAACGGCTTGCACAAACTGACAAGCAAAATAAACACCAAACAAAAGCAAGGCTAAGATAGGCTTGCAGCTCAAAGGTACATTATCAGAAAAATTAGTAAACAGTTACATTCACCAAGTGTCGATACATTTTAGATGTTTCCCAGAACACTTGAAATACATAATCATAATCGTAATTTATTAGCTAAGTATGTTTTGCAACATACGAGGAATTTGGTTTGCCGTGGTCATACCAAAAAGCAACAAGATACACAGCTACATAAAAAACTCAATATAAACATCCACCCCAGTGGCTCCTCCACATTCCCCACTGTGATGGGAAGGCGTCGCAGCCGATCGACGTTGGAAGCTCCCGTATATCGGTGCGGTCCAACTCCTGCGGCTTGGAGTTCCCAAAGTCGGTCGCTAACCAGGGACCGTTAGCTCCGTGATGTTAAAGTCCGCAGTTCCCGCAGGTTGGAGCACTAAAGGCTGACCCCTGGCAAAGGGATCGCCCGCTCCGAGATGTTAAAATCCACAGGCTCCATGGTTTTGGAGCTCTAGAATTCCCAGCAAGGGGCCGCCAACTCCATGATGTTAGGCCGCAGTGCGGAAGGAGATACGACACAGAAAAAGTCGCATCTCTGTCGAGGTAAGAGATAAGTAAAGTTTCCCTCACTTTCCCACACATAATACAAAATTAATGATAAACTAAAACATAAATTTTACAACAAACTAAAAACAAAGAAGGAAAAAGACGAAGACAGCCTGTTGACGAGAGCAGCCATCGTGCTGAAAAAACAAGGAAACTGCAGATGTTTCGGGTCAGGACCTTTTGTTAGCAGTGAAATATTGCTGCTCCTCAATGCAAATTTGGAGCATAACCAGAGGTGCCAGTGTGTGTGTGTCTATCTGTCTGTGTCCATGTGTGTGAGTCAGTGTGTGTGTGGTGGGGAATTGGAAAAAAACACAAAAGTGGAAACCAAGAAAAGATGCACATTAGTTTTTATTATTAGTTTAGAGATGCAGCGCGGAAACAGGCCCTTCGGCCCACCGGGTCTGTGCCGACCAGCGATCCCCGCACATTAACGCTAGGGACAATTTTTACATTTACCAAGCCAATTAACTTACAAACCTGTCCGTCTTTGGAGTGTGGGAGGAAACCAAAGATCTCGGAGAAAACCCACGCAGGCCACGGGGAGAATGTACAAATTGTACATACAGCACCCGTACTCGGGATCAAACCCAGGTCTCCGGCGCTGTGAAATATTTCCAAGAATGGCAGGCAAAGAGGGACCAATAAGCAATTACGAGGCTGAAAGAAGGCTGACCAAACTGTTGAGAGTAGCTCCAGAAGCATTGGTCTTACAAGTCAGTCCTTTGAAATGATATTTTTCCAGATGGTAGAATGGTGGATTAAAAAAAATCCAGCTATACCTAATTCAGGGCTGCATTCTATTCTCCAGTGTTGGTTCAGCTGTTCTCTTTCTCACACTCTGCTCCTCTTCAGAGAGGTGCCCTGCTTGTGAGCAACTTTAGAGCAGAGATGTAAGTGAATGTGGGCTGCCTGGGCATGCTTTTACTGACAGCTTATCCTCCCACGCATTTTACTTATTTCAGAAGAAACCATTTGCATCAATCACAACCTTTACAACCATCATGTGTGGGTAGGAACTGCAGATGCCAGTGTAAACTGAAGATAGACACAAAAATGTAGAGTAACTCAGCGGGTTAGACATCATCACTGGAGAAAAGGAATTACTGATGTTTCTAACGTTTCAGATCGAGACCCTACTTCAGACAGCCATCAGTTCAATGAGCACAGACTTTATTGTGTAGGAAAGAGCTGCAGATGTTGGTTGAAGGTAGGCACAAAATGCTATAGCATCTTTAGGCAGATGGGGTGGAGTTTCAGGTCGAGACCCTTCCTCAGACTGTATTTCATGTTATCAGTTCATCAAAAAACAAATTTGTGTAAGTGTGAAGGTTTTGTGAAGGTTTGGCTTTTTTTCCCTTTTTTGGCTCAGCTTTTTTTCCCTTTTGGCTTTTTCCCCCTTTTGGCTTTATTTTTGACTTTTTTAGGCTTTTTTTTCCCCTTTTGGCTTTTTTTTGGCTTTGTCCCCCCTTTGCCTTTATTTGGCTTTTTTCCCCTTTTGGCTTTTTTTCCCTTTTTTGGTTTTTTTTCTGTTTTGGTTTTTTTTCCCATCTACCATTTTTTTCTTTTTTCCCTTTTGCCTTTTTTTTTCCATTTTGCCTGTTTTACCCCTTTTTTTCCCTTTTGCCTTTCCCCCCCTTTTTCCATTTTGCCTTGTTTGCCTTTTTTCCTTTTTACCTTTTTATCGCCTTTTGTCTTTTTTTCCCCGTTGTCTTTTTCTCCCTTCTGCATTTTTCCCCTTTTGCCTTTCTTTCCCTTTTGCCTTTTTTTCCTTCTTTCCCTTTTGCCTTTTTTAATTCCTTTTTCCCCCCTTTCCCCCCCTTTTGCCTTTTTTCCCTTTTGCATTTTTCTCCCTTCTGCCTTTTTTCCCCTTTTGCCTTTTTTTCCCTTTTGCCTCCCCCCCCCCCCCCCCCCCCCCACCCGCCTTTTTCCCTTTTTTTCCCCTTTGCCTTTCTTTCCCTTTTGCCTTTTTAAGTAAGTAAGTTTATTGGCCAAGTATTCACATAGAAGGAATTTGCCTTGGTCCTCCGCCCAAAGGCAACAAGATGGCATACAGTGACAGTTACGAATGACTCAGAAAACACTAAACATTAATAATAATAAAACATTAATGATAAAACACAATTGATCAAGCATGTCAACCAACAAAATACCAGATGAACGGGAGGCTACAGATTTTTGGCTGTTGAGTAGAGCAGCTACTCGTGGATAAAAACTTTTTATGTCTGGCTGTGGCAGCTTTGACAGTCCGGAGTCGCCTTCCAGAGGGAAGTGATTCAAAGAGTTTGTGGCCAGGGTGAGAGGGGTCAGAGATGATCTTGCCCGCTTGCTTCCTGGCCCTTGCAGTGTAAAGTTCATCAATGGAGGGAAGATTGCAGCCAATAACCTTCTCTGCTGATCGGACGATGCGCTGCAGCCTCCAGGTGTCGTGCTTGGTGGCTGAGCCAAACCAGACCATGATGGAGAAGGTGAGAACAGACTCTACGATGGCCGTGTAGAATTGGACCATCATTTCCCCCCTTTTTTTCCCGATTTGCCTTTTTTTTTTGGCTTCCCACCCCCCCCTCCACCTTTTTAGGCTCTATTTTGGCTCTTATCCCCTTTTGTTTTTTTTTTGGCTTTTTCCCCCTCTTGGCTTTTTTTTGGCTTTTTTTCCCTTTTGGCTATTTTTTGGCTTTTTTTTTCCCGTGTGGCTTTTTTTTTACTATTTCTTGGCAATAATTTGCAGTGCTAAGAGGAAATATCGAGGGAAAAGGACAAGTGGAATTGTTCTGCCAGAGCCAGTACAAACACAATGGGCCGAATGGCCTCACTCTCCAGCTACATTTTAAAAATTTCTATATGTGTCCTTCATTTCCCTTTTAACCACCTCTTTCCCCTCCCCCTCCCACAGCGTGGCATGGTGGACAGCGGTAGAGTTGTTGCCTTGCAGCGCTGAAGTCCTGGGTTAGAACCCGACTCCGGGTGTTGTCTGTACGGAGTTTGTGACCGCGTGGGTTTTTTCTGAAATCTTCATTTTTGGGATGTGGAAGGAAACTGTAGGAAGTCTACATGGTCACAAGGAGAACATGCAAACTCGACACAGACAGCACACAAGTTCAGGATCGAACCTGGATCTTGTGCGCTGGTGAGATAGCAGCTCTACCAGCTGAGCCACTGTGCCTTCCAATGATCTTAGAAACCCAGTAACCTGACCCAATTCTACCCAGCCTCAACTCCACGTAAACCTCCTATCATTTTATTGGATTAGTCGAACACACTCTTAATTACCCTCCCATCTGCTACGGTATGGAAGAGCCACATCAATGATCCAAGTCCTCAATTGCCTTGGAAGTTTCTGCCTTTGTGATAAGCTGCCCCCATTGTTCCCGCTGCTTCTATGCTACCCTGTGCATTATGATCAAGGGATTAGTTACTTCTAATGGCAGAGGATGTATCTGCAATAGTACTATTAGCTCTGCTTCCATGGCTACTCATAGGTATTTCTGATGTAAACACTTCACCTTGTTCCGTTAGCACAATTATAATCGCATTGATTTTCTTGATTGAGTAAATGGAATGGGAATGGATGTGGGAGGAGAGGTAAGTCTAAATATAAGAATATAAACAGAAGTAACATTTAACTTCTCAAACTTTGTGCAAGACCATGTCTATGTCTTGGGTTCACCTTTCATCCCACGCCTGTCATTTTCCCCCCAAAAAATAAACTATATGCAGAAGAAAAAATATATACAAAATCAAAGACTGCAAAAACTCATTATCAGTGCCTATACATTGGATGGTGTCATAGAAACATAGAAAATAGGCACAGGTGTAGGCCATTCGGCCATTCGAGTCAGCACCACCGTTCATTATGATCATGGCGGATCATCCTTAATCAGTTCCCCATTGCTACTTTCTCCCCATATCCCCAAATAAGCATTATTCAGAAACAAGAACAGTGCAAAAACTCTTCTGATATTCTCAGTGTTTATACATTTATTAGTGTTCTATGGTAGTTTTCACAAATTATCCTTATTCCACGCAACATTGCCACTCAAGTAGCTCCCTTCCCTTGTTTGAGGGGTGTCTCCACCAAGTGCTGCCTGCCATCTTATTTAAAGAAGATAAACACAAAATGCTGGAGTAACTCAGCAGACAGGCAGCATCTCGAGAGAAGGAATGGGTGATGTTTTGGACCGAGACCCTTCTTCTGAGCTGCCATTTTATTTAACTTGTCCCACTTCTTCCTTAAAGTTTGACTGCTGCTGCTGCAGCCGTTCCCCTGGGGTGTGTTCATAAGTGATAAGAGCAGAATTTGGCCATTCGTCCCATCATGCCTCGCGGGTCGACGGTCGATGATAGCGTGGAGGACTGCCATGAGGGGAGGGAAGAACAATGGAGGACCCGGCGTGGGGGGACTGCCGTGAGGGGGGAGAAGAACGATGGACAATGGGAGTGAGGGAGAACAAAGGACAATGGGGACCCGGTGTAGGGGAATCGCTGGGGTGGGGTGAAAAAAAAGGAGGAACCGGTGTACTTTGTAACTTTGCCAGCGTCATAGGTGGCTGCTATTTGTATAAATTGGGTATTCAAGCAAAGAATTTCACTGTGCCTTGTCACATGTGACAATAAAGTGTTCCATTCCGTTCCGAGTCTAATCCGCCATTCAATTATGGCTGATCTATCTTTCCCATTTAACCCCATTCTCCTGCCTTCTTCCCATTATCCCGGACACCTGACTCGAGCACCAGTTATGCCACAGGGGGTGGAAACCAATACCCCTTATGCCCACCATGGCCTTTTACATTGTTTCCAAATGTTTATGATGAACACAGCCATGAATAAACACCTGTAAACCAGATTTTAAAAAATGGACAGCACAATGGCCCAATTGGTAGGGTTGCTGCCTTACAGAGCCAGAAACTCAGGTTCCATCCAGACTAAGGGTGCTGTCTGTACGCAGTTTGTACGTTCTCACTGTGATCACATGAGTTTTCTCCGGGTGCTCCAGTTTCCTCCCACTTCCTAAACACACGTAGGTTAATTGGCTTCTGTAAATTTTCCCTAGTGTTTAGGATAGAACTAGTGTACGGGTAGTACGAACTAGTGTGTGGTACACATATTGGGGTAGACATTGCACTTTTATATTATCTGACAAAATGGGTGATCCAATAGGTAAGTTGTCTCGCTCCACTTTCTGAAGCAGGAAGGTTGTGAAAAGGACTAGTGACTTGTTGCTGTGTCTTTCAGGTGTGGCTCAGCAGGGAGTGCCCTTGTTTGCGGGTTAAAAGACAACAGGTTTACATCCCACTCCAGAGACTTGGGGTTGTACCGCACTGTCAGAGGAGCTGTTTCCTAATAAACAAGTTATAGAAAATTATAGAATATGGAAAACTGCTTCATTTTGCGAAAGGGGGTTAGGGCCAGAGAATTTGGATATTAACACAAGGTCCTTTCTGACCTTGTGAGTAGGCATAACGGATCCCATAGCATGAATGTCAGCAGACATTATCCCCCATTACTGGGGCCAATATTTATCTTTCAATCCATACCACCAAATCTGATAGCTATTGTCATATTGCTGTGAGCTTTCTGTGCACAAGGTAGATGTTTCTGAACAAACAGGGAGATGCAGAGGAATTTGACACTTCTGATAGTGTGAAACTTAATTACAAGCCCCTTTTCATGATGGTGTACTTATAAAATCCATGTAAATGTGTTAGGAGTTATGGGAAGAAGGCAGGAGAATGGGGTTAAGGGGGAAGATAGATCAGCCATGATTGAATGGCTGAGTAGCCTTGATGGGCCGAATGGCCTAATTCTGCTCCTATCACAAGAACTCATAGCTAGATGCAGTAATTAGTAACACAGCCGCAACGGTACCGCAAGCTAACTGCAGAGGGTGCTGCTGAGCTCACAAGGGCATGTGAGTGCTCGTGGGAAATTGCAGCATTTCCAGTTTGTGATGATAACTGCAATTTATTTATTTAATTAGAATTTGGATGTTTAAGGATCATCATAGAAAGATGATGTGTAAAAGATTTGAAGTGTCAATTCTTGAAATTCTAGTGGTCAAAAAGCAAAAGGAACACTGCAGAGGAAAAGATTGCAGACAAGCAAGGTGAAAGTGAGTGACAATTAATTTTCAACCCACCGGTGAAATCAAGCAGCTTGTGTTTTTCAGTGTTACAGTATTAAATACTTTGTGTTTTGTGTTAGGAGAGTGGTATATGATGGGGACAATAGGTGGCGATCCACTTTTATCAGAAAAGTAGGAGGGTTTATCTCTGCAAAATTTAAGTCACTGGAGTATTCAATTAAAGGAACTTAGACACACAAGTCCATTCATTACTAACGTGAACAACTTGATGTCATCTACACCATCAGTTTGTTTTTTAATGTGCTTGTTAACTTGGAGGTTGCTGTTTATTGACAATAGACAATAGGTGCAGAAGTAGGCCATTTGGCCATTCGAGCCAGCACCGCCATTCAATGTGATCATGGCTGATCATCCCCAATCAGTACCCCGTTCCTGCCTTCTCCCCATATCCCCTGACTCCGCTATTTTTAAGAGCCCTATCTAGCTCTCTCTTGAAAGCATCCAGAGAACCTGCCTCCACTGCCCTCTGAGGCAGAGAATTCCACAGACTCACCACTCTCTGTGAGAAAAAGTGTTTCCTCGTCTCCGTTCTAAATGGCTTACTCCTTATTCTTAAACTGCGGTCCCTGGTTCTGGACTCCCCCAACATCGGGAACATGTTTCCTGCCTCTAGCGTGTCCAAACCCTTAACAATCTTATATGTTTCAATGAGATTGCCTCTCATCCTTCTAAGCTCCAGAGTGTACAAGCCCAGCTGCTCCATTCCCTCAGCATATGACAGTCCCGCCATCCCGGGAATTAACCTTGTAAACCTACGCTGCACTCCCTCAATAGCAAGGATGTCCTTCCTCAAATTAGGGGACCAAAATTGCACACAATACTCCAGCTGTGGTCTCACTAGGGCTCTGTACAACTGCAGAAGGACCTCTTTGCTCCTATATTCGATTCCTCTTGTAATAAAGGCCGACATGCCATTCGTTTTCTTCACTGCCTGCTGTACCTGCATGCTTTCTTTCATAGACTGATGAACAAGGATCCCTAGATCCCGTTGTACTTCCCCTTTTCCCTACTTGACGCCATTTAGATAGTAATCTGCCTTCCTGATTTTGCTACCAAAGTGGATAACCTCACATTTATCCGCATCCAGTAGTTAGCGTCTTTAGCGTAAGTTGTTTTAATAGATAGTACTTTGGCTGTAGCTTGGGTTTTCTTGGTTGAGCACTTATCCTGGTGTTATAGCACATGTACTTTGTGTTGTAATTGTAATTTACGTTACATCCACTTTGAATAAATAAGCAGGCGCACAAACGGTTTCAAGGTATATAATAACACGGGTTAAATTATTGGACTATCAACAGTGTTCTGAACCATTGATCCAGAGTCATGGCAGCAGGAAATTTAAATTCTGTAATTAAAGCCAGACTCGGCAATGGTGATCGTGACATTACTGGATTGCTGTTAAAAACCCATCAATGTCCTTCAGGTAAATCTGACAAATTTGACTCCACTAAGGGTGGAGACAAAGAGTCACACAAAGGGTTACACAAAAGGCTGGGGAAACTCAGCGGGTGCAGCAGCATCTAAGGAGCGAAGGAGATAGGCGACGTTTCGGGTCGAGACCCTTCTTCAGACTGGTCAGGGATCAGGGAAACGAGAGATATAGAGATAAAGAACAATGAATGAAAGATATGCAAAAAAATATCGATGATAAAGGGAACAAGCCATTGTAAGCTGTTTGTGGTGTAAAAATGAGAGGCTAGTGCGACTAGGGTGGGGGAGGGAGATAGAGATAGAGGGAATGCCAGGGCCCGAGGGTCGAGGGAGAGGTGGGAAGGGGAGGAGACAGCAAGGGTTAACAGAATTGAGAAAATTCAATGTTCAAGCCCAAAGGATGCAGACTCCCCAAGCGGAATATGAGGTGCTGTTCCTCCAACTTGCGGTGTTGCTCACTCTGGCCGTGGAGGAGGCCCAGGACCGAGAGGTCGGATACGGAATCGGAGGGGGAGTTGAAGAGCTGAGCCACCGGGAGGTCGGGTTGGTTTTTGCGGACCGAGCGAAAGTGTTCGGCGAAACGATCGCGAAGCCTCCGCTTGGTCTCCACCGATATAGATCATCTGGCATCTGGAGCAGCAAAGTGTAGTGGGTGTATGGAACAAGTTGTCAGAGGAGGTAGATGAGGCAGGGACTATTACATCATTTAAGAAACAGTTTGAAAGATACATGGATAGGACAGGTTTGGAGGGATATGGATCAAACGCGAGCAGGTGGGGCTAGTGTAGCTGGGGCATGTTGGCCAGTGTGGGCAAGTTGAGCTGTAGGGCCTGTTTCCACACTGTATCACTCTATGACTATGACACTATTTAAGAAGGAAAAGAGATTTAAAATAAGCTCAGTCCATGTAACTGACGGGGCTGGTCAGAGGACTCCTCTGACCAATGCCTCACTACAATGGTCTTCCCCCCAAGTCCGCACCCCTCCTTGGGGACCCTGTGGTTCTGAGGTCACTGCTCGGGAATCTCTAAGATGAAATGCTCACACCATCCATTTGCTGTGATCCTGAGCCCCGGCAGTGGGGAGTTCAATGTGTGGGAGGTTGCAGATCATACAGTACTCTCTGGAGCCTTGTGGGCCCCACAGCCTACAATTTGATGCCATTAATTTGCTCTTCTAAACAGGTTAGCCTCAGCTCTGGTTGTGTCCTGGAGTATCTGCCTTTTGTCTGCATGTTTTCCCAGGCTGCTAAATTAACTCTGCATTTCATTACCGGGCTGGCAGGCTTGAATATAATTGAAATCAGGAGAGGGTTGGGGAGGGGAGAGGGAAATCATGTGTGGTGAAGCCGTGTTCAGAGCTCCCCTCCGGACTGCCTGTAATCTACACTGCCTATCGAGAGACAATCGCCGATAGATTTCCACATCTGTATTTATTTATCTGTATTTATCTATATATTGCTATCACTACGTACTGACACTAAACTGCATTTCGTTGTACCCATACTTGTATCCGTGCAATGACATTAAAGTTGAATTGAATTGAATTGAATTGAGAGGCTGGCTCCAGTGGATAGCAGCAAGAGAGCTCGACAGATGTGACACAGAAGAGGGAGAACCCCTCTCACCGTCGCACACACCTGGAGTTGGGATGAGGAGAGGGTGGGGATCATCCAGCATCAGTGAAGCTGCAGGGAACTGCTCCAAAGATGCCTGAGCATCCATACGGATAGAAACACAGTATGTGTACGTTAGTGCTCCTGCCTCTTTTCTCCTTAACCAAGAACGCTTCTATTATTCCGGTCGAACAGGTATTGTGTGAGATCTTTATTCTATTGTGAATTAAAAAAATAAGCATCATTTTTACTGCTGCATATTGTTAACCCCTCTCGCTGCATCAGACTGACTGGAATTTACTTCCTGGATTGATTAATTGATTGTATTGTTGATTGATTACTGGAGTTTGGGTGGGACTGAAGTTTAGATGAATGAGAAAGGATCATCGCAACAGAAGAGGAATTGACACTGTGGATGTTTCCTCAGTCCAGTTGCAGGAGGTATGATCACTTATTAAAACTGAGATTTAGTGAAATCTCTTCACTTGGAGTGTCGGAAATCTTTGGACCTCCACCCCTGAGAGTTCATTAGGTATTTAATCACAAGCAACAACATGAAATTTTTGTTCACTAAAGTAACCGATCGATATGGAGATCCGGAAATAAACAGCTTTTAAAATCCAGTATTCCAGAACTAATGTTTTGGAATCGTTCAGTTGGGTGCTTCATGACATCAATAGCAGTAAATAATGCCAACATTAAAAACAAGGAAGTGGATTTTTTCACAGGTAATAGTTTTGTTGGGAAATGGAAATAAATTTAATTTCTCAGGGAGTGTGGATTGACATTGACGTTGATTATTGGTGTTTGCGCAGCTTCAGAGACTTTCTGAATACAGTTTTAAAGAAGGAACTGCAGATGCTGGAGAATCGAGGGTACACAAAAAGCTGGAGAAACTCAGCGGGTGCAGCAGCATCTAAGGAGCGAAGGAGATAGGCGACGTTTCGGGTCGAGACCCTTCTTCAGACGCCTTTCTGAATACATATGGCTTGCCACTTGCCTCAGTGGGGAAGGTTGTATTCACACTGAGAGTGAAAAATGTTGCGTCTACTAATACTCCAAGAACAGTACTGAGTCCGTGTGGGACTGTTGGGTATGCCTAGTGCCAATGGCATGGTAATCTGCTCATCTATTGTTACAGTTAACTAATCAATTTTACGGGGTACCTTGCACAGTTGCACTGTTGATATTTTGCTTCTCTCAACCATCACCACAAAATAATCCTTACCTTTGCAACTCATCCAAGTTCTCTTTGTCCAACCGTATTGTGTCCTCACTGGCTACTATAATTGGCCAAGTACCCAGGTATATCGAATCAAATAATTAATTCAATGGGAAATATTTTGATTTTTATTTATTTTCGATAAATATATATATATATGAGAAATTTATTGAAAATTAATTGAAAGTGAACATTTTGGAGAACACAATGAACTGCAGTTGCTGGAATCTTGCATAAAATAGACGATCCAAGAAATACAAGATTTACAATGAGAGTTAGCTAAATGGATAGAAAATGGCGTTCATAGAAGGAAGTAGAGGTGACAGTGGAAGGTTGTTTTTCGTACTGGAGGCCTGTGACTAGTGTTGCGCCTCAGGGTTCAGTGCTGGTCCCATTGCTGTTTGTCACCTATATCAGTGATTTGGATGAGAACGTACTTGGCATGATTGGCAAGTTTGCATATAATACTAAAGTGGGTTGTATTGTAGATAACGAAGATGATTGTCAAAACTTGCAGCAGCATCTTGATTGGTTGGGCAGGTAGGCTGAGGAATGGTTGGTGGAATTTAATAGAGAAATGTGAAGTATTGCATTTTGGGATCACTAACATGGCAGGACCAACACAGTGATTGGTAGGTTTCTGGAAGTGTTGTGAGCAAAGGTATCTAGGAGTGCAGGTAACATAGTTCCTTCAAAGTAGCGACACAGGTAGCTAAGGCTTTTGGTATATTGACCTTCAACAGTCAGAATATTGAGTATAGAAAATTGGGAGGTCATGTCACAGTTAAATAATATGTTGGTGAGGCCACATTTAGAATATTGTGTTCAGTTTTGTCACCATGAGTCTTTTGCCCAGAGTAGTGAATTGAGAACCAGGGGCATAGGGTTAAGGTGCGGGAAGATTTAACAGGAACATGAGGGTTAACTTTTTTACACAAAGGTGGTGGGCGTATGGAATGAGCTGCCAGAGGAAGTCATTGAGGTGGGTAAAATCGAACATTTAAAAAACATTTAGACAGGTACATGCTTAGGTTAGGTTTGGAGGGGTATTGGCCAAAACGCAGCAGGCAGTATAGAGTAATACAGCATAGATGGAGCATGTTGGGGTCAGCGTGGGCAAGTTGGATTGAAGACCTGTGTCCATGCTGTATGACTCTATAGTCCTGGTGGACAGAGACCCTGATTCTGTGCTGCATCTCTTTATGACTATGATTCCCACACCTTTTTTCCTGATGCATTTAAATACATATTTATTCATGCATTGTTGTGCATCACTAGCTAGACTGACATTAATTGCACATCTCTTAAGTACCTTTGCAAAGGTGCATTGGTGGTAGACGACTTTCTTGTATCACTTCAGACAGTGTGATGAAAGATATATACCATGGTTATGCTGGCAATGCTCAAAGTGGAATGTTAGGAGGTTGTGTTTCCCAACCTGGTCGTGTCTGATGGTTGTGGGTTTGTTGGGCTGCACCTTCAATTATGCTTTTATTTTGGTCCAGTGCTATTGAAAGTGATGTGTCCTGCAGTCACTTTGGTTGAGGGAGTGACACGTTTTAAAATGCATCACTGAATGAGTGCTAAGTTCATTCTTTGTGCCATAGAAGCTTTCATGAGAAATTAATCCAGGGCTTTCCCACCTCAAAGAAGGAAGGAAGTTGGGCAGAAATAAAAGAGTGAGGAAGACAAAGAGTGTAGATGAGTGGAGCAAGTGAGAGAAGGAGAGAGAATTATGGGACCCTCCGATTCTGTAGTAGATGATTGAAATATAAGTAGATACAAGGTACAATATACAAGATACATCTATTTGTCACATCCGCACCAATTGGTAATCAATTGATAACTAAGGTAACTTTCAAATTTGTGCGGCTCACATTTGCATAGTTTTATGTGAGCAGAATGCATACGTGAATTTAAGCTTCCACCACGGTGATATCCTGAGAACATTCACTGAATAATCACCCATCTTCTGGTTAATTGCTTTTGCATCCCAATATTAAGTGATAGGATTTTTGGATGTGCTGTAGTTTTCAGTGATTTGGGCAACTCATTGCAATGCCTTCGTTTATGAAACATGTAATTTTGGACATCTATGACCTCTTGTTCAGCTTGGAAAGATTAATTCTGATTTAATGTGCATCTCTGTGGTCGCTGTAAGCTCTTCACTGCCTTACTGTTTGAGTTGAATTATATCTGGCTTTGAAACCATGAACTGAATCAAGTTTTTATGTTTATGTAGTTATGCAGAGCTTGTGTGGGTGCATGAGGAATGGAAGTACACAGTGTGGGGGGAGGGGGAGAAAAGCAGGATTTTGGTTTTGTGTAAAGTATAGATAATGGCAAACTATCTCCACATAATCAGCAACCTCACCAAATTTTCCAGTCTAAAAAATCAATAGATATATGAAAAGGAGGGATTTTAGAGAATTGGGTGCCTAAAACCAAAAACAAATCACAAAACCAAAGCAGGCAAATTGAACTAGCCCATAATGGACCAAGGTGGGCTGAAGGAACCGGTTTTTCATGCTGTATACGCTCTATGACTATGAGACTATTACAACAGAGTCCCATTTCCCTGAAATAATTATTGGCACTTCATTGCGTTACCACCGTGTTGGTTTCTTCTTCATGGTACATCCTTGTAATTTGATTTACCTCTTATTTAGCAGAAAACGACTAGGACATACATTGCCCAGCCCAATTGGAATGATGTTAGTGAGTACTTCTAGTGTGGCGGAGTACACCCACTGCTCATCGCTGAAACCAGTGCCAATTTCTGTAAGAATAGGCCTGGGGATTTGGAAATACAACTGGAATGGGGTTCAAATTCCCATCACCCTGCACCCTCCTGTCCTCCAGAAACGGTACAGGTCATGGGTTTTAGAAGTACTGTTGAGGAATTCCACAATCCACATTTCACATGGGCAAATGTCAAAATGTATGATAAATAGGTCAAAGTATCAAGGTTAAAAGTGTAGCCATGAATGGTGGACCAGGCATCAGGAACTGAATTGCCTCCTCTAGCAACTATTGTTATGTCATTAAGTGACATCTGGATTCCAGAGTTCCATGATGGTGATGCGCTGAGATCTAGTACTTGTAATAGAATGGATAGTCCACATCCGACCAGTTGCATCCCAAGGCCAACACTACTCCACCATAGGC
>CM069131.1:67639146-67815475 GCA_035221665.1 Okamejei kenojei | reverse complement strand
ATAGAGGAAATAGTATTCCCCGCAAACTCCTATGCTGTCTTGGGGAAGCAGAAGTCACCAATCGTCTATGTAAGTGTTAACATTTACATTCAAAAAGAGATTTTCAATTTTAAAAAATGTTTAATTTAGATGACTTTTTACTGTTGATTTTGTTTTTAAAAAGTTTTTTCTTTATTAAAGATTTATGGACCCATGCTCTCAATCTTGGCTATCATGGACCTTCTGTGGACCAATGCACGCTGGCAGTTGACGTCTTGCCGAGGAGATCCAGAGCATCTGCACTGTTTCCCCGCTCATATCAACAAAGCCTCTGTAAGAGCAACCAAAAAGAGTAATTTAATGAGTGACGGGGTGTTGTTTTTTTCGACAGTCTTTTAAAAATTCACCAGAAGAAAATGTCTTCCTCTAAGTCTGCGCATTACATTTATTTTTGTCTGGGATTCCTATTTATTTATTTTAGTGCATCGTAACAAAAGATGCAAAGTTTTGGGCTGGGAGTTGAGATTCAGGCTGGTAGTAGTATCACACAACTTAACACAAACATGAGTTTGTGTGAAAATATTGTACACAAGCTAACTACATTTTCTTGAAGATCTCAATTACTTAAATGCAAGTTGCAGGCATCAAAAGGGTCTATTATATTTTCAGAGCGTATTTTTAGAGCCGTGGGAACCTGCAGAAGCTGGAATCTTGATCAAAGAACAAATGTGTTGCTCATATGGTCAGCAATCCTCAATGGAAGAAATGGTCAGCCAACATGTGGGTTGTGATCCTTCTTCAGTCTGTTAGTCCAGCACTAGTATGTGGATATTAGAGGTAAATTATGAACAAAAACATGGCAAATGTTGGAGAATAAAAAATCAGAATGCTGGAAAATTCAGCCCATCATGAAACAGAGAACAACATAATGAATGTTGATTAAATAACAATCCCTAATCATTTGAGATGTCTTTCATGAAATCTGTTGCTTCAAGTAGATTTGTTGGCTCAAATGAAACGCAATGCATGACATTAGGAACCAGACTGATTTATTTTAACGTGGGCTGCATCGAATACTTTACTTGAGCAAGACCATGACCAAAACTCCTTCATTTTGTGCATCTTTTTGTCATTGATGGTACCAAGATCTGACTTTCCATAGCATAATCTATTACGTTAATACTTGTGCACCAGCTAACGATACTACTAAAGAGTCCTGCAGCACAGAAATAGCCCTTTGCCCAACTTAACCCTGTACAACCAAGATGATCCATCTAAACTAATCCTCATACTTGTGTTTGGTTCATATCCCTCTAAAATCATTTCTATCCATATACCTGACCAGGTATCATGAAATTTGTTAGGGTGCCCTCAAATTTCCATGCACTCGTTTTCATTTAAACATCCACTCACTAAGTTGGAAAAACTTGCCCCTCAGTTCCCTAATAAACTTTTTTCCCCCTCATCACCTGCAACATATGGTTTAAAATATATGTGGACCAAGGTACATGCCTTGGAAAGGTTTAGAGGGATATGGGCTAAATGCAAAGCTAATTGGACTAGTTTAGACATGGCAACTTGGCCAAATTTGTTTAGAAGCTTATCAAGAGAAAGTCTTATGTTTATGCTGACAATGTTTGTTAGGGTCAGAGGCAAATATGACTGGTCACTTTGACCTCAACAAGGAAACATTTTTATTCCATTATTGTTTTATCTTACAACCCCTGCGAATTTTAAAAAACTACAGAGGTGCCAAGTGTCCCGGAAACGCCGTATTTTGTCCCGGCGAAATAACCATATAAACGTGTCCGCAGCCAAACAAGTTGGTTACGGAACACCGCCGCGCCGGTGCTCCTCCCTTGGTGAACGCCGGCGCCATGTGCTCCCCCGGATTTGCCAGCCTGGCAGCTCGCAGCCACGCCCGGGCCCCGCGTCACGACACGGCGACGTTTCTTGCCGCCCGCCGGCCCGGCTCGCACGGCAGCCCCCATCACCGGGCCTCGCCCCCCACCCCCACCCCGTGCGCAGTAGCGCAACCCTCCGTCAACCTGCCAAGTGCGCATGTGCCGCACACCGCCCGCCGGCCGCCGCCGCTGATCTGCACCATGTGCGCAAGGCCATAGCCGCCGTCAACAACCCCAAGTGAGTAGTAATGTACTGAGAGAAATGCATTTACCCCCATTTGTTACGGACAATGGGTTGAATGTTACTGTGAACTACATTTAGGGTTGGCAATCTCTGAAACTAGAATGTTCATATCTTTAGTAGACATGCATTATAGTTCTGTAGGTAAAAATAACAATGAATAAGGTTAATCTTACAATAATATTTCTAATAAATTACTTTAAGTGATGCCATCTGATCACATGTGTGACATTTATGGTTCACTTTCCAAAGAATGGCCCATAAACTATTCTATCTTTTACAGCTGGGTTTTTGATCAGAGTATGAGGGCTTCTGCCTACAAACCATTAGAGGATGGATGCCAAGATGATAATAACCTCAAGTAATTCAGAAAGGAAAGGATGGATCCTGTTTATTGCTCCTCCAGCAAGATGGTGGTGTACACTTCATCCTCCCAGAATCACCACACACAGCAGTCTGCAGTACCATCGGAGCAGCTCATATTATGATGGATAGCCGAATCACCAGGACAATGGCCAGCTTCCAATTGTACATTACATAATTGAAACCAACGCCTTATTGGGTTAAAGCTCAGAATTGATATAGATGGAAATAATATACCACTGAATTCCATCAGAAGACAAGGATATTTTGACATTAATTTAAAGACTCTTACAACTTCTATTTTCTAACAGTTTGAACTGTAGAAAACGTACTGCCGGAGTTGTATCACAGCTTGGTTTAGTAACTAGCTTTGCACCAAAGACACAAGAAATTAGCAGAGTTGTGGGATCACCTCCAAGCACACAAACCAACCTTCCCACCATTGACTACATCTACACTTCACTCCCTTGGGAAAGCCAGCCAACATAATCAAACAGACCTTTTCCACCCTTGTCGATTTCCACCTTTTTCCCTGTTATCCCCAACCACAAAGAAGGATATAAAAGCTTGGAAGCACGTACCTACAGACTCGGGAACACTTCTCCCCTTGTTATTTAATTCCATGAACGCTCCTCTCCAGAAGCAAGGTTAACCTTTCCTAATTTCAAATCAACATTGTGAACATTGGACTTTTTCCTCAGAAACGATTATGCTACAGATGTTGAAGAAACTGTCTGCCGCACTATGCATGTTTCTCCTCTCTCCACCTATTGTGCTTGCGTATTGCTTGATTGTATTAAGTACAGTAATACCTGATTTAAATTGCATAGGCACGCAAACTAAGCTTTACACTGTATCTCATGTACACAACAATAAAGAATTTAAACTGATTTTGTGTGCCACAGTAGATGATTCACATTACCATAGTAATATTCCTTCTGATATGTTCTGGCCCACACACTCAGCCTTGTTTTCTATCCCTTTAAAAGAACATCTTTACATCCTTTTCTCAACTAAACTGCTCAATACATTTCCCAATTTTGTATCATCAGTAAAATGGAAAATGATGTTATTTTGGCTTCCTCAACCAACTCGTTGAAGAAGACTGACTAACAGGGTTCCTGTGTTTTACCCACCTATTTATTCCCAATCCATTGGTTTCTGCCTGTCACCATTCTAAATAGCCAGCATTATAACTGACACTAATCACATACCATCTGAAGTTCTAAAAGTACCCACGCCATTGTCCATTTAAACCAACCATATCGCTCAAAATCTTCAAAAAAATTTAAACACACCATGCAATTGTTCTGGATACAAGTACGAAAAAATAAACTCCATTAACTATTGCTCAGAACCTTTTGCCACAACTGCTTTAGGATCTGCTATAATTGTTGATAACAATCTTTCACTGCTATCATACACACACAATATGTCCACCATTCAAACTCCCAATCCAAAGTCACTCAATTACAACTTGCCTTCATTAATGTCCTGCTTAATTAGTCCATGTTTTATCACTTTAGCCAATCTACAGCTGCACTTTAAATTGCTTGGGAAGCAGCCAACATTTTACGTTCTAAAAAACCATTCGAAGTAATGTAACCCCACTTTTTAAAAAAAGAGGTGGAGAGAGAAAATGGGGAATTACAGACAGGGTTAGTCCTAAACATCGGTAGTGGTGGAAACTGCTAGAGGTCAGTTATAAAAGATGGGATAGCAAGTACATTTGGAAAGTGTGAAATCATTAGACAAAAGTCAGCTTGGATTTAACGAAAGGTAAATCATGTCTGACAAATCTTATAGAATTATTCGTGGATGTAACTAGCAGAGTGGATAAGGGAACCCGTGGCTGTGTTATATCTAGACTTTCAGAGGCCTCGACAAGGTCCCCCATAAGAGATAATGTATACAAACTTAAAGCACATCGGTATTGGGGTTCAGTATTGATGTGGATAGAAAACAGTGCAGGCAGACAGGAAGCTAAAGGTAGGAGAAAACTGGTACTTTTCAGAATGGCAGTAGCAGAGACCTATGGGGTACCGCAAGGCTCAGTGCTGGGACAACCACCAGCTATTACAATATATATTAATGATTGGACAAGGGAATTGAATGCAACATCTCCAAGTTTTGCGGATGACACTAAGCAGGGGGTAGTGTTAGGTGTGGGAGGGATGCGAGGAAGCTGCAAGATAGACTGGATAGCTGGGGTGAGTGGCCAAATGCATGGCAGAATGCAGTACAATGTGGGATAAATGTGAGGTTATCCACTTTGGGTGGCAAAAACATGAGCTAGACTATTATCTTAATGGTGGCAAATTAGGAAAAGGGGAGATGCAATGAGACCTGGTGTCATGGTTACACGCCATCATTGAAAGTAGGCATGCATGTGCAGCAGGCAGTGAAGAAAGCAAATGGATGTTTAGCGAGTTCATAGCGAAAAGGAATTGAGAATAGGAGCAGTGAGATCTACTGAATGTTGTACAGGGTTTTTGACGAGACCACACTGTAGTATGTGTACAGTTATGTTTCTCCTAATCTGAGAAAAAGAACATTCTTGCATAAAGGGGGTACAAGAGAAGTTCACCAAACACTGATTCCTGGATGTCAGGACTTTCATATGCAGGAAAGACTGGATAATAGACTTGGCTTGTACATCAGCTAGAAATTTAGAATACTGATGGGGGATCTTATAGAAACATACAAAATTCTTAGGGGTTGGAATAGGCTAGATCAGGAAGATTGTTTCCCGATAAATGGGGAGTAGCAAGATGGATTCAACAGTGGCTAAATGGGAGATGTCAGAGATAGTAATGGTGGAAAATGGCTGTTTGTCAGGTTGGAAGCCGGTGACCAGTGGGGTGCTCAAGGATCTGTGTTGGGTCCACTGTTGTTTTGTCATTGTACATCAATGATTTGGATGATGGGTGGAAAATTGGATAAGTAAGTGTGCAGATGATACTAAGATAGGTGGCATTGTTTGGGATAATGAAGTAGATTTTCAAAGTCTACAGAGAGATTTGGGCCATTTGAAAAGTGGGCTGAAAGAAGGCAGATGGAGTTTAATGCTGATAAGTGTGAAGTGCTACATCTTGGCAGGACAAATCAAAATAGGACTACATGGTAAAATGGTAGGGAATTGAGGAATGGCCGTGGAACAGAGAGATCTAGGAATAACTGTGCATAGTTCCCTGAAGGTGGAATCGCATGTTAAGATAGGGTGTAAAGAAAGCCTTTGGTGTGCTGGCCTTTTTAATTCAGAGCATTGAATAAAGGAGTAGGGAAGTAATGTTAAAATGTACAAGGCATTGTAAGACCAATTCTGGAGTATGGTGTACAATTTTGGTGTGCCTAATTATAGGAAGGATGTCAATAAAATAGAAATGAGAGAATTACAGAGGAGATTTTCTAGAATGTTCCTGGGTTTCCAGCAACTATGTTACAGAGAAAGGTTGAACAAGTTAGGTCTTTATTCTTTGGAGCACAGAAGTTAAGGGGGGACTTGAATTGAGGTCCTTTCAAATGATGAAAGGGATAGACAGAGTTGACGTGGCATAAGCTTTTCCCATTGAGGGTAGGGAAGATACAAACAAGAGGGCATGACATGAGAATTAAGGGACAAAGTTAGGGTAACGTGAAGGGGAACTTCTTTACTCAGAGGGTGGTGGTCTGTGTGGAATGAGCTTCCAGCGGGAAGGTGAGGCAGGATCGATTTTAACATTTAAAAGTAAAGTGGATAGGTATATGGACAGAGAAGGGAATGGAGGGGTATGGTCCTGAGTGCAGGTTGATGGGACTAGGGGGAAAGCAAATGTCGAGCAACGGACTGGAAGGGCCGAGAGGTCCTGTTTCCGTGCTGTAATTGTTAAATGTTATATGTTGGGGAGGTCCAACAAGGGTCACAGTCTAAGGATAAGGGGGAATTCCGAGATGATTAGGAAAAAATTTTTCACACAGAGAGTGGTGAGTCTCTGGAATTATCTGCCACAGAAGGTAGTTTGAGGCCAGTTCATTGGCTTATTTAAGAGGGAGTTAGATGTGGCCCTTGTGCTAAAGAGATCAGGGGTATGGAGAGAAGGCAGGTACAGGATACTGATATGGATGATCAGCCCATGATCATATTGAATGGCGGTGCAGGCTCGAAGGCCGAATGGCCTACTCCTGCACCTATTTTCTATGTTTCTATCATATACTTGGAATCCAATTAATTTAATTTATTTTACGATTTACTTTCTAATTCATCAGGCACCCATTTCCACCTCCCAAAATAATTTGAGGAGATTGGTGGCCATTGTTTGTGATAAATGGGGAATATTTAGAAATGCTATAAACATCTTCAAAACTGCACATTATTAGTCTGAGGTTGGGACTGTCATAAGGAATAAGAGTAGAATTAGGCCGTTCGGCCCATCAATTCTACCCCGCCATTCAATCATGACATCTATCTCCCTCCCGTAACCCCTATTCTGCCTTCTCCCCATAACCTCTGACACCAGTACTAAATCAAGAATCTATCTATGCCTTAAAAAATATCCCACTCAGCCTGCTGGGGCAAAGAATTCCACAGATTCACCACCCTCCTGACTAAAGAAATTTCAACCTCATCTTCCTAAAAGAACGTCCTTTAATTCTGAGGCAATGACCTCTAGTCCTAATCTCTCGCACTAGTGGAAACATCCTCTCCACATCCACCTCTATCCAAGCCTTGTCACTATCTGTATGTTATCAATGAGGTCTCCCCTTCATTCTTCTAAACTCCAGCAAGTACAGGCCCAGTGCCGACAAAACGATCATAGGGTGCCTCCATCCTCTGAAGATTAAGGCAACGATTGAATGGCGCAGTAGACTTGATTATCCACACTGAACAAGGATTTGACAAAAGATGTATTAGAGGAGGTGAAAATAAATGATTTTACCAATTAATCAAATAATCTGAAAACATAATTGTCTTGATAAAACACAAATGCTTGTAACCAGCAGAAATCTAATGAAACTTGCTGAAATCTGCCAAAATTTTTATTGCTGATGATAGATAATAAAAATGACTGGAATTTTGGAAACGGGCCCTTTGGCCCACCGAGCCGGGAATGACCCACACACACTAACCATTATCCTACACACACTTGGAAAATAATTTGAATTCATACCAAGGCAGTTAATCTACAAACTTTGTATGTATTTGGAGTGTGGAGGAAACCTAACACAGGTCACAGCGGAGAAGGTAAAAACTTCATACAGACATCACCCGTAAGTCAGGATCGAACCGGGCCTCTGGTGCTGTAAGGCAGTAGCTCTAAAGGCACCTAACGCGCTTTAGAGGTGGTCTGGTACGTTTAAATGAACCAAAAACTGCAGCGATAGACAGGAAAACGGCTTGCACAAACTGACAAGCAAAATAACACCAAACAAAAGCAAGGCTAAGATAGGCTTGCAGCTAAAAGGTACATTATCAGAAAATTAGTAAACAGTTACATTCACCAAGTTGTCGATACATTTTAGATGTTTCCCCAGAACACTTGAAATACATAATCATAATCGTAATTTATTAGGTAAGTATGTTTTGCACATACGAGGATTTGGTTTGCCGTGGTCATACCAAAAAGCAACAAGATACACAGCTACATAAAAACTCAATATAAACATCCACCCCAGTGGCTCCTCCACATTCCCCACTGTGATGGAAGCAATAAAGTATTTCTCCTGCGTTCGGAGGCGTCCGAACCAATCCACAGCCGAGCTCGACGTTGGAAGCTCCCCGTATCGTGCGGTCCAACTCCTGCGGCTTGGAGTTCCCCAAAGTCGAATCGCTAACCAGGGACCGTTAGCTCCGTGATGTTAAAGTCCGCAGTTCCCGCAGGTGGAGCACTAAAGCTGACCCCTGGCAAAGGGATCGCCCGCTCCGAGATGTTACAAATCCACAGGCTCCATGGTTTTGGAGCTCTAGACGTCCCAGCAAGGGGCCGCCAAATCACTCCATGATGTTAGGCCGCAGTGCGGAAGAGATACGACACAGAAAAAGAATATCGCATCTCTGTCGAGGTAAGAGATAAGTAAAGTTTCCCTCACTTTCCCACACATAATACAAAATTAATGATAAACTAAAACATAAATTTTACAACAAACTAAAAACAAAGAAGGAAAAAGACGAAGACAGCCTGTTGACGAGAGCAGCCATCGTGCTGAAAAAAAACAAGGAAACTGCAGATGTTTCGGGTCAGGACCTTTTGTTAGCAGTGAAATATTGCTGCTCCTGAATACAAATTTGGAGCAAAACCAGAGGTGCCAGTGTGTGTGTGTCTATCTGTCTGTCCATGTGTGTGAGTCAGTGTGTGTGTGGTGTGGGGAATTGGAAAAAAAACACAAAAGTGCGAAACCAAGAAAAGATGCACATTAGTTTTTATTATTAGTTTTAGAGATGCAGCGCGGAAACAGGCCCTTCGCCCACCGGGTCTGTGCCGACCAGCGATCCCCGCACATTAACCGCTAGGGGACAATTTTTACATTTACCAAGCCAACTAACTTACAAACCTGTCCGTCTTTGGAGTGTGGGAGGAAACCAAAGAATCTCGGAGAAAACCCACGCAGGCCACGGGGAGAACGTACAAATTGTACATACAGCACCCCCCCCGTACTCGGGATCAAACCCAGGTCTCCGGCGCTGTGAAATATTTCCAAGAATGGGGCAGGCAAAGAGGGACCAATAAGCAATTACGAGGCTGAAAGAAGGCTGACCAAACTGTTGAAGTAGCTCCAGAAGCATTGGTCTTACAAGTCAGTCCTTTGAAATGATATTTTTCCAGAATGGTAGAATGGTGGATTAAAAAAAAATCCAGCTATATACCTAATTCAGGGCTGCATTCAAATTCTCCAGTGTTGGTCCAGCTGTTCTCTTTCTCACACTCTGCTCCTCTTCAGAGAGGTGCCCTGCTTGTGAGCAACTTTTAGAGCAGAGATGTAAGTGAATGTGGGCTGCCTGGGCAGCTTTTTACTGACAGCTTATCCTCCCACGCATTTTACTTATTTCAGAAGAAACCATTTGCATCAATCACAACCTTTACAACCAATCATGCAGGAACTGCAGATGCCAGTGTAAACTGAAGATAGACACAAAAATGTAGAGTAACTCAGCGGGTTAGACATCATCACTGGAGAAAAGGAATTACTGATGTTTCTAACTTTCAGATCGAGACCCTACTTCAGACAGCCATCAGTTCAATGAGCACAGACTTTTTTTGTGTAGGAAAGAGCTGCAGATGTTGGTTGAAGGTAGGCACAAAATGCTATAGCATCTTTAGGCAGATGGGGTGGAGTTTCAGGTCGAGACCCTTCCTCCAGACTGTATTTCATGTTATCAGTTCATCAAAAAACAAATTTGTGTAAGTGTGAAGGTTTTGTGAAGGTTTGGCTTTTTTTCCCTTTTTTGGCTCAGCTTATTTTCCCTTTTGGCTTTTTTCCCCCTTTTGGCTTTATTTTTGACTTTTTTAGGCTTTTTTTTCCCCTTTTGGCTTTTTTTTTGGCTTTGTCCCCCCTTTGCCTTTTATTTGGCTTTTTTTTCCCTTTTGGCTTTTTGGCTTTTTTTTCCCCCTTTGGCTTTTTTCCCTTTTTTGGTTTTTTTCTGTTTTGGTTTTTTTTCCCATCTACCATTTTTTTCTTTTTTTCCCTTTTGCCTTTTTTTTTTCCCATTTTGCCTGTTTTACCCCTTTTTTTCCCCTTTTTGCCTTTTCCCCCCCTTTTTCCATTTTTGCCTTGTTTGGCCTTTTTGTTTCCTTTTACCTTTTTTTTTATCGCCTTTTGTCTTTTTTTCCCCGTTGTCTTTTTCTCCCTTCTGCATTTTTCCCCTTTTTTGCCTTTCTTTCCCTTTTGCCTTTTTTTCCTTATTTCCATTTTGCCTTTTTTTAATTCCTTTTTCCCCCCTTTCCCCCCCTTTTTGCCTTTTTTTTTCCCTTTGCATTTTTCTCCCTTCTGCCTTTTTTCCCCTTTTTGCCTTTTTTCCCCTTTTGCCTCCCCCCCCCCCCCCCCCCACCCCGCCTTTTTCCCTTTTTTTCCCTTTGCCTTTCTTTCCCTTTTGCCTTTTTAAGTAAGTAAGTTTATTGGCCAAGTATTCACATAGAAGGAATTTGCCTTGGTCCTCCGCCCAAAGGCAACAAGATGGCATACAGTGACAGTTACGAATGACTCAGAAAACACTAAACATTAATAATAATAAAACATTAATGATAAAACACAATTGATCAAGCATGTCAACCAACAAAATACCAGAATGAACGGGAGGCTACAGATTTTTGGCTGTTGAGTAGAGCAGCTACTCGTGGATAAAAACTTTTTATGTCTGGCTGTGGCAGCTTTGACAGTCCGGAGTCGCCTTCCAGAGGGAAGTGATTCAAAAGAGTTTGTGGCCAGGGTGAGAGGGTCAGAGATGATCTTGCCCGCTTGCTTCCTGGCCCTTGCAGTGTAAAGTTCATCAATGGAGGGAAGATTGCAGCCAATAACCTTCTCTGCTGATCGGACGATGCGCTGCAGCCTCCAGGTGTCGTGCTTGGTGGCTGAGCCAAACCAGACCATGATGGAGAAGGTGAGAACAGACTCTAAAACGATGGCCGTGTAGAATTGGACCATCATTTCCCCCCTTTTTTTCCCGATTTGCCTTTTTTTTTTGGCTTCCCACCCCCCCCCTCCACCTTTTTAGGCTATATTTTGGCTCTTATCCCCTTTTGTTTGTTTTTTTGGCTTTTTCCCCCTCTTGGCTTTTTTTTGGCTTTTTTTCCCTTTGGCTATTTTTTTGGCTTTTTTTTTCCCGTGTGGCTTTTTTTTTTACTATTTCTTGGCAATAATTTGCAGTGCTAAGAGGAAATATCGAGGGAAAAGGACAAGTGGAATTGTTCTGCCAGAGCCAGTACAAACACAATGGGCCGAATGGCCTCACTTCTCCAGCTACATATTTAAAATTTCTATATGTGTCCTTCATTTCCCTTTTAAACCACCTCTTTCCCCTCCCCCTCCCACAGCGTGGCATGGTGGACAGCGTAGAGTTGTTGCCTTGCAGCGCTGAAGTCCTGGGTTAGAACCCGACTCCTGGGTGTTTGTCTGTACGGAGTTTGTGACCGCGTGGGTTTTTTTCTGAAATCTTCATTTTTGGGATTGTGGAAGGAAACTGTAGGAAGTCTACATGGTCACAAGGAGAACATGCAAACTCGACACAGACAGCACACAAGTTCAGGATCGAACCTGGATCTTGTGCGCTGGTGAGATAGCAGCTCTACCAGCTGAGCCACTGTGCCTTCCAATGATCTTAGAAACCCAGTAACCTGACCCAATTCTACCCAGCCTCAACTCCACGTAAACCTCCTATCATTTTTATTGGATTAGTCGAACACACTCTTAATTACCCTCCCATCTGCTACGGTATGGAAGAGCCACATCAATGATCCAAGTCCTCAATTGCCTTGGAAGTTTCTGCCTTTGTGATAAGCTGCCCCCATTGTTCCCGCTGCTTCTATGCTACCCCTGTGCATTATGATCAAGGGATTAGTTACTTCTAATGGCAGAGGATGTATCAGCAATAGTACTATTAGCTCTGCTTCCATGGCTACTCATAGGTATTTCTGATGTAAACACTTCACCTTGTTTCCGTAGCACAATTATAATCGCATTGATTTTTCTTGATTGAGTAAATGGAATGGGAATGGATGTGGGAGGGGAGGTAAGTCTAAATATAAGAATATAAACAGAAGTAACATTTAACTTCTCAAACTTTGTGCAAGACCATGTCTATGTCTTGGGTTCACCTTTCATCCCACGCCTGTCATTTCCCCCCCCAAAAAATAAACACTATATGCAGAAGAAAAAATATATACAAAATCAAAGACTGCAAAAACTCATTATCAGTGCCTATACATTGGATGGTGTCATAGAAACATAGAAAATAGGCACAGGTGTAGGCCATTCGGCCATTCGAGTCAGCACCACCGTTCATTATGATCATGGCGGATCATCCTTAATCAGTTTCCCCATTGCTACTTTCTCTCCCCATATCCCCAAATAAGCATTATTCAGAAACAAGAACAGTGCAAAACTCTTCTGATATTCTCAGTGTTTATACATTTATTAGTGTTCTATGGTAGTTTTTCCACAAATTATCCTTATTCCACGCAACATTGCCACTCAAGTAGCTCCCTTCCCTTGTTTGAGGGTTGTCTCCACCAAGTGCTGCCTGCCATCTTATTTAAAGAAGATAAACACAAAATGCTGGAGTAACTCAGCAGACAGGCAGCATCTCGAGAGAAGGAATGGGTGATGTTTTGGACCGAGACCCTTCTTCTGAGCTGCCATTTTATTTAACTTGTCCCACTTCTTCCTTAAAGTTTGACTGCTGCTGCTGCAGCCGTTCCCCTGGGGTGTGTTCATAAGTGATAAGAGCAGAATTTGGCCATTCGTCCCATCATGCCTCGCGGGTCGACGGTCGATGATAACGTGGAGGACTGCCATGAGGGGAGGGAAGAACAATGGAGGATCTGGCGTGGGGACTGCCGTGAGGGGGGAGAAAAAACGATGGACAATGGGAGTGAGGGAGAACAAAGGACAATGGGGACCTGGTGCAGGGGAATCGCTGGGATGGGGTGAAAAAAAAGGAGGAACCGGCATACTTTGTAACTTTGCCAGCGTCATAGGTGGCTGCTATTTGTATAAATTGGGTATTCAAGCAAAGAATTTCACTGTGCCTTGTCACATGTGACAATAAAGTGTTCCATTCCGTTCCAAGTCTAATCCGCCATTCAATTATGGCTGATCTATCTTTCCCATTTAACCCCATTCTCCTGCCTTCTTCCCATTATCCCGGACACCCTGACTCGAGCACCAGTTATGCCACAGGGGGTGGAAACCAATACCCCTTATGCCCACCATGGCCTTTTATATTGTTTCCAAATGTTTATGATGAACACAGCCATGAATAAACACCTGCAAACCAGTTTTTAAAAAATGGACAGCACAATGGCCCAATTGGTAGGGTTGCTGCCTTACAGAGCCAGAAACTCAGGTTCCATCCAGACTAAGGGTGCTGTCTGTACGGAGTTTGTACGTTCTCACTGTGATCACATGAGTTTTTTCTCCGGGTGCTCCAGTTTCCTCCCACTTCCTAAACACACGTAGGTTAATTGGCTTCTGTAAATTTTCCCTAGTGTTTAGGATAGAACTAGTGTACAGGTAGTATGAACTAGTGTGTGGTACACATATTGGGGTAGACATTGCACTTTTATATTATCTGACAAAATGGGTGATCCAATAGGTAAGTTGTCTCGCTCCTCTTTCTGAAGCAGGAAGGTTGTGAAAAGGACTAGTGACTTGTTGCTGTGTCTTTCAGGTGTGGCTCAGCAGGGAGTGCTCTTGTTTGTGGGTTAAAAGACAACAGGTTTACATCCCACTCCAGAGACTTGAGGTTGTACCGCATTGTCAGAGGAGCTGTTTCCTAATAAACAAGTTATAGAAAATTATAGTATATGGAAAACTGCTTCATTTTGGCGAAAGTGGGTTAGGGGCCAGAGAGTTTGGATATTAACACAAGGTCCTTTCTGACCTTGTGAGTAGGCATAACGGATCCCATAGCATGAATGTCAGCAGACATTATCCCCCATTACTGGGGCCAATATTTATCTTTCAATCCATACCACCAAATCTGATAGCTATTATCATATTGCTGTGAGCTTTCTGTGCACAAGGTAGATGTTTCCGAACAAACAGGTAAATGCAGAGGAATTTGACACTTCTGATAGTGTGAAACAGAATTACAAGCCCCTTATCTATTTTCATAATGGTGTACTTATAAAATCCATGTAAATGTGTTAGGAGTTATGGGAAGAAGGCAGGAGAATGGGGTTAAGGGGGGGAGATAGATCAGCCATGATTGAATGGCTGAGTAGCCTTGATGGGCCGAATGGCCTAATTCTGCTCCTATCACATGAACTCATAGCTAGATGCAGTAATTAGTAACACAGCAGCAACGGTACCGCAAGCTAACTGCAGAGGGTGCTGCTGAGCTCACAAGGGCATGTGAGTGCTCGTGTGAAATTGCAGCATTTCCAGTTTGTGATGATTACGGCAATTTATTAATTTCATTAGAATTTGGATGTTTAAGGATCATCATAGAAAGATGATGTGTAAAAGATTTGAAGTGTCAATTCTTGAAATTCTAGTGGTGAAAAAGCAAAAGGAACACTGCAGAGGAAAAGATTGCAGACAAGCAAGGTGAAAGTGAGTGACAATTAATTTTCAACCCACCGGTGAAATCAAGCAGCTTGTGTTTTTCAGTGTTACAGTATTAAATACTTTGTGTTTTGTGTTAGGAGAGTGGTATATGATGGGGACAATAGGTGGCGATCCACTTCTATCAGAAAAGTAGGAGGGTTTATCCCTGCAAAATTTAAGTCACTGGAGTATTCAATTAAAGGAACTTAGACACGCAAGTCCATTCATTACTAACGTGAACAACTTGATGTCATCTACACCATCAGTTGTTTTTAATGTTCTTGTTAACTTGTAGGTTGCTGTTTATTGACAATAGACAATAGAAACATAGAAACATAGAAACATAGAAATTAGGTGCAGGAGTAGGCCATTCAGCCCTTCGAGCCTGCACCGCCATTCAATATGATCATGGCTGATCATCCAACTCAGTATCCCGTACCTGCCTTCTCTCCATACCCTCTGATCCCCTTAGCCACAAGGGCCACATCCAACTCACTCTTAAATATAGCCAATGAACTGGCCTCAACTACCCTCTGTGGCAGAGAGTTCCAGAGACTCACCACTCTCTGTGTGAAGAAAGTCTTTCTCATCTCGGTCTTAAAGGATTTCCCCCTTATCCTTAAGCTGTGACCCCTTGTCCTGGACTTCCCCAACATCGGGAACAATCTTCCTGCATCTAAGCCTGTCCAACCCCTTAAAGAAATTTTGTAAGTTTCTATAAGAATCCCCTCTTAATCTCCTAAATTTCCAGAGAGTATAAAACCGAGTCTATCCAGTCTTTCTTCATAAGACAGTCCTGACATCCCAGGAATCAGTCTGGTGAACCTTCTCTGCACTCCCTCTATGGCAATAATGTCCTTCCTCAGATTTGGAGACCAAAACTGCACGCAATACTCCAGGTGTGGTCTCACCAAGACCCTGTACAACTGAAGTAGAACCTCCCTGCTCCTGTACTCAAATCCTTTTGCTATGAAAGCTAACATACCATTCGCTTTTTTCACTGCCTGCTGCACCTGCATGCCTACTTTCAATGACTGGTGTACCATGACACCCAGGTCTCGCTGCATCTCCCCTTTCCTAATCGGCCACCATTTAAATAATAGTCTGCTTTCCTGTTTTTTTACCACCAAAGTGGATAACCTCACATTTATCCACATTTATACTGCATCTGCCAAACATTTGCCCACTCACCCAGCCTATCCAAGTCACCTTGCAGACTCCTAGCATCCTCCTCACAGCGAACACTGCCCCCCAGCTTAGTGTCATCCGCAAACTTGGAGATATTGCCTTCAATTCCCTCATCCAGATCATTAATATATATTGTAAATAGCTGGGGTCCCAGCACTGAGCCCTGCGGTACCCCACTAGTTACTGCCTGCCATTGTGAAAAGGACCCGTTTACTCCTACTCTTTGCTTCCCTGTTTGCCAGCCAGTTCTCTATCCACATCAATACTGAACCCCTAATACCGTATGCTTTAAGTTTGTATACTAATCTCTTATGTGGGACCTTGTCGAAAGCCTTCTGGAAGTCCAGATATACCACATCCACTGGTTCTCCCTTATCCACGCTACTAGTTACATCCTCGAAAAATTCCACAAGATTCGTCAGACATGATTTACCTTTTGTAAATCCATGCTGACTTTGTCCAATGATTTCACCACTTTCCACAATAGACAATAGGTGCAGAAGTAAGCCATTTGGCCATTCGAGCCAGCACCACCATTCAATGTGATCATGGCTGATCATCCCCAATCAGTATCCCGTTCCTGCCTTCTCCCCATATCCCCTGACTCCGCTATTTTTAAGAGCCCTATCTAGCTCTCTCTTGAAAACATCCAGAGAACCTGCCTCCACCGCCCTCTGAGGCAGAGAGTTCCACAGACTCACCACTCTCTGTGAGAAAAAGTGTTTCCTCGTCTCCGTTCTAAATGGTTTACTCCTTATTCTTAAACTGTGGTCCCTGGTTCTGGACTCCCCCAACATCGGGAACATGTTTCCTGCCTCTAGCGTGTCCAAGCCCTTAACAATCTTATATGTTTCAATGAGATTGCCTCTCATCCTTCTAAGCTCCAGAGTGTACAAGCCCAGCTGCTCCATTCCCTCAGCATATGACAGTCCCGCCATCCCGGGAATTAACCTTGTAAACCTACGCTGCACTCCCTCAATAGCAAGGATGTCCTTCCTCAAAATAGGGGACCAAAATTGCACACAATACTCCAGTTGTGGTCTCACTAGGGCTCTGTACAACTGCAGAAGGACCTCTTTGCTCCTATTTTCGATTCCTCTTGTTATAAAGGCCGACATGCCATTCGCTTTCTTCACTGCCTGCTGTACCTGCATGCTTTCTTTCATAGACTGATGTACAAGGACCCTCAGATCCCGTTGTACTTCCCCTTTTCCCAACTTGACGCCATTTAGATAGTAATCTGCCTTCCTGTTTTTGCTACCAAAGTGGATAACCTCACATTTATCCGCATCCAGGAGTTAGTTATAGTCTTTAGCACAAGTTGGTATAATAGATAGGTACTTTGGCTGTGGCTTGGGTTTTCTTGGTTGAGCACTTATCCTGGTGTTATAGCACATGTACTTTGTGTTGTAATTGTAATTTACGTTATATCCACTTTGAATAAATAAGCAGGCACACAAACAGTTTCAAGGTATATAATAACACGGGTTAAATTATTGGACTATCAACAGTGTTCTGAACCATTGATCCAGAGTCATGGCAGCAGGAAATTTAAATTCTGTAATTAAAGCCAGACTCAGCAATGGTGATCGTGACATTACTGGATTGCTGTTAAAAACCCATCAAAGTCCTTCAGATAAATCTGACAAATTTGACTCCACTAAGGGTGGAGACAAAGAGTCACACAAAGGGTAGTGGGTGTATGGAACAAGCTGTCAGAGGAGGTAGTTGAGGCAGGGACTATTACATCATTTAAGAAACAGTTTGAAAGGTACATGGATAGGACAGGTTTGGAGGGATATGGATCAAACGCAAGCAGGTGGGGCTAGTGTAGCTGGGGCATGTTGGCCAGCATGGGCAAGTTGAGCTGTAGGGCCTGTTTCCACACTGTATCACTCTATACTCCAAAACAGATCCCAGTGATCTAAGAATCTATATCCCTGCCCCCTACATCAGCACTGACATCAGCCCTGTAGATATAGTGCAGTAGACAGTAGGCATTGTATGAATGTGGTCCAGATAGTGACATGGGTTCTTAATTCAGGCTCAGTCCTTCATGGGAGGTGTCCAACTCATAAACCACTGCCAGGATCATTTAAACCCAAAACGTATGTATACCCAGTCTCCAGAATGAGAGCCTGCAAGAGTAATGGTCATATTAAAGTGGAGTATTGGGTTATCTTAACATAGCAAGTCCTATCATTGTGATCATAAGATAAGAAGACCTCGAAGTAGATCTAGGCCATTCATTCCCTCTCAACCCCATTCTCTTGTCTTCCACCCCTTACTAATCAAGAACCTATCAATGTCTGATTTAAAAACACCCAATCTCCCTAGGCCACCATTGTTGAGAAAATCAATTCACCACAGGGATTTTTAATTTAGTTTAGAGATACAGCGCGGAAGCAGACCCTTCGGCCTACCGAGTCCGCGCCGACCAGCGATCTAGCACACTAACAATATCCTACACACACCAGGGACAATTTACAATTATACCAAGCCAATTAACCTACAAACCTGCACACCTTTGGAGTGTGGGAGGAAACTGGAGCTCCCAGAGAAAACCCAGGTCACAAGAATAACATATAAACTCTGTACAGACAAGCACCCATATTCCCCGTGTCTCTGGCACCATAAGGCAGCAACTCTATCTCTGCGCCACCATGCCGCCCTTCCGCAGAGCTCAATCATTGTCACTTTATTGACTAATGCAGTTAAATTATGATTACACCGGGTCCTTCTCTGCAACCTGTACAAAATAGTTCTGTGGTCCCGAAAGGGCTGCGTTAAAATGTAACATAGACAAATATGGGAAGCAGTTGCGAGGAAAAAAAGGAAGCATTTTCTGGCTTTCGGAGGCACTCTTGATCCTGAAAGCTGTAGGAATCCACAGACTGTCATGTGCTAAAGGTCAAAGGAAGTTGTGTTTGTCCCTAAAATATAACAGGTTGTGTCCCAATTACAAAAATTTGGTGGGGCTGTACTTGTTGATTTTGTCAAAACTCTGGTAAATATTTATCTATTTCAAAAGAATTCAACATCCTATTTCGTAAAGTCAACGCATGATTTCCAGCAGAAAGTCACAAGGTCATTGGCTGCAACATGTGTCATGCAACATGGAAAGATATGGTGATCAGTAATCTGGGGAGATTCTTATTATTGATTGTAATATGTTGCCTATGATTAACAGACAGAAGAAAAGACAGATTATGGATTATAATCAACATCCAGGATGAAACAGTTTGATTTCCTGGAATTCACGTGGGATAAAACACACTGGCTGCATCCTGACAATGGAATTCCCTCACCCCTGCACAAAGCCGGGGGGGGGGGGGGGGGGAGGACTCAACGTGACTAAAGCCTCCGCACTTCACAAATCTAAAACTTGAAACTGAAACTTGAATCAGATCCAGAAAGCCCTGAAGCTGCTATTTCATCACTCATGGACGGTGAACTTAATGAACATCTGTTGTTGCAGAAACTGCTCCAGCAAATGATTTTAAACTATCAGAAGAGCTATCAAAACTTGCAGGGCAATACAGGCTGCTCAGTTCACCTGCAGTTCACTCCATGCAGTGCTACGAAAGTTTACATTCACCTGTAAATCTAAAGGATTTCAATATCCCATCTGCTGTGCATTTGTGTATTTGTCAGGTAGTGAAGTGGGGGTGGGTTAAATAAGTTCCATGGTGGAAAATCATACATTGAGATTTAATAGTGTACAATATGTTTGGCAATATGTGTTAGTTTGTTTAGTGCTGGTGATTCCTGTTGTTTACAAAAGGCCCCGGATCGGAGGGAGATGCTGATGTCTGAACAAGGGAAGATTGCAGGACAACCCGGGGAAGAGAGGGAATGGTGATGGTGAATCCAGCAGGGACAAACAGATTGTGAGTGAAGGGAGGGGGTTGAAGATGTATTACATTTTGAATTGAACTGAATCGTATTGTTGGGATCAGAGTAGCTATTATGGTTACTTTAGGAATAGAAAGGCACAGGTAGCCTGAATCCACAGAAGCTAAAGCTTTAGTCAGGGCTGTCCTTGGAGCCGACACCCGGACTGAGGAGGATCAAGGTCTGAGGGAGTTGGCACGAGTAAATATCCAGGAAAATGAAGAAATAAGGCTTAAAGTGTTGAGGTAATGGGAGCAAGATACTTGAGCAATGGAGGAGATCATCAACAAAAGACCAGGGATCTGAAGCCTAGAGGTGAAGATGTTTCTGAAAAAGATGCTGACATTTCCTTACTAGTGTTGTGCGGGTAAATCTTCTGGCCAGAGTCAACACTGAGGACTGGTGCAGCGGGTATAATTCTGCAGCTGTGAAAGTTGTCAAAAAAAGTAAAAGTGTATGTGAAGGACTTGCAGATGCTGGTATAATCCATAGATATAAAAAGCTGGAGCAGGGTCTGAAGAAGGGTCTCGACTCGAAACTTCACCCATTCCTTCTCTCCAGAGATTCTGTCTGTCCCGCTGAATTACTCCAGCTTTGTGTGTCTAAAAAAGCAAAAGCTGCAGGTACAGTAATGGTGAGATCTCTCACCTCATCCTGCTCCTCCCCAGATGACAGAAAGTGCCCTTTCTAAATGGTTCTAAACAGTGCCACAGCAGTAGAGTTGCAGCCTTTCAGCTCTTGAAGTGTCGGAGACACGGGCGCGACCCCGATTACGGGCGCTGACTGTATGGGGTTTGTATGTTCTCCTTGTGACCTGCGTGGGTTTCCTCCGAGCTCTCCGTTTTCCTCCCACACTCCAAAGACGTACAGATTTGTAGGTCAATTGGCCTGGTATAAATGTAAAATTGTCCCTAGTGTGTGTAGGGTAGTGTTAATGTTGCGGGATCACTGGTTGGCACGGACTCGGTGGGTCGAAGAGTCCGTTTCCTCGCTGTATCTCTAAACTAACCTAAAACTAAAAGACATTGTCCTGAAACAGTGACTATTTCACACTGCCGGGCCTGCTGAGTATTTGCAGCAATTTCCATTTTGCTGAAGAATCATGAGACTGAATATTGGCTCCATCTTTGACCTTCAAGCAACGCAGGAGATAAATGCAATTAATTCTAGACTTCTCTAATTCCATCTATTAATTTACTAAAACCAACATGATGTGGGTTAAGGGTAGGACCAACAATCTCAGCTGGCATTGGGGAGGAGTACTGTATTGGTGGAGCAATGGATAGCAAGTATGTTTGGCAGATTCAACCAGCCACAATTGTCCTGGCTGAGGATCCTGGTGTTAAATTGTAGTAGTCAATTTGTCATTGTTTTTGACATATTTTTGTTTTTGCTGTATCAAAACAGTGAACAATTACTTATACCATATGTGCACAAACGAGTTTCTGCCATTGTGCTTCTTCCCAATGAGGACGTGACATCTATTAATGTGCAAAGATGTATCCAATATACCCAATGTTACACCAAGCTGGAGGATGCTCCATTTCTTGTCACCCTCGTGTTTCAGCCCAGGAATTGTTTGGTATTTGTGGAAGAAATTAATTTAGAGGGAAATGAAAAGAAAATGAAAAGCGGAGACTTCACAGGTTTGCTTCAAGAGACTTTATTGCATGATATCATAGAGAGATTGCGGCAGTTAACTGCTCACCAATTATCTGACTTCACAGCAGAATTAGCCGACAGTTATACTGTGCAGTAAATAACTTTTATTTTTTGTTAGATACAACTATATGAAAATATATTTCGTCCTTGTCTATATGTTTCCTATAACTACCATATGGGTATTAATTATTTCATTAGTCATAATAATACTTTTCTATTTATGTTAATGTTATTCAACAACAGATGGTTAATACAAGTCAAACATAATACAAGGGCATTTTGTCATTATTCTATCTCACCTTTTAATCGTACCATGCACCATCCCCTCTCCGAGCCAACCACAAACCCCCCCATTTACTGCTACTAGCGGTAGGGGGCATGGGTGGTGTACTGTGACTTCCCATAGAGGAAAACTAGCTTCCTCATCTCTGTCCTAATTTTGTAGTATTTACATTCACCATTCAACACATTCCCAGACAAGAGTAGTGTGTCTGATCTTATTTGCCAATTCCCCACAAACCTCTTCTGCACCTGGTCAACGAGAGATGTCAATTGCCACATCCACACACCCTTCCATTACCTTGTTCAATTCCAATCAAAATTAAGTAAGAAAGGATTTAATATTTTCTTCCACAATGAGGACGTGCAAAGATGTATTTAATGTGCAAAGATGTATTTAAGATACCCAATGTTACACCCAAGGTGGAGAATGCTCCATTTTGTGTAACCCTCGTGTTTCAGCCCAGGGTTGTTTGGTACATGTCCTGATGTAGCCCTCTATGTAGGTACAGGCTATCTGAAACATTGACTAAAATCTGCCATGATCAGAGTTGAAGTTGAAGACATTGTGTTTCTCTGTCTCTCTCTGTGTGTGTGTGTCTCTCTCTCTGTGTGTGTGTGTCTCTCTCTCTCTGTGTGTGTCTCTCTCTCTCTGTCTGTGTCTCTCTCTCTCTGTGTGTGTGTCTCTCTCTCTCTCTCTCTCTCTGTGTGTGTGTCTCTCTCTCTCTCTGTGTGTGTCTCTCTCTCTCTGTGTGTGTGTCTCTCTCTCTCTGTGTGTGTCTCTCTCTCTCTGTGTGTGTGTGTCTCTCTCTCTGTGTGTGTCTCTCTCTCTCTGTGTGTGTGTCTCTCTCTCTGTGTCTGTGTCTCTCTCTCTCTGTGTGTGTCTCTCTCTCTCTGTGTGTGTCTCTCTCTCTCTGTGTGTGTCTCTCTCTCTCTCTCTCTCTCTCTCTCTCTCTCTCTCTCTCTCTCTCTCTCTCTCTCTCTGTTAAATTGAAATAGTTATTAATTCATTGTGTTTAAGAGTTACTTTGGCTGTGACTTCAGCAAAATATCAAGTAAATTATTCTCACAACTGGCAATTACAAATACAAGCCCACCATTGCATTTTCTTACAATCTAAACATGACATCTATTTATATGCAAAGATATATATAATACCCAATTTTTCAGCAAGTTAGAGGACGTTACTTTTCTTGTAACTCACGTGTTTCAGCCCAGGGATTGCTTCCTATTTATTATAATCCCAGGAGCGGAGTCATCATTGTAAAATATCTGTGTCTCGTGGGCCAGCCACAAAATGTGGAACTGGATTTCAGCCAATCTGAAATGGTTCATCTGGCATAATAAGATCTAATGTACAAGTAATTCTGCTTTATAATGTGTGCTTCATTGTAAGCAAGCGTCAGTTCTTTGACTGCTTTTAAAAGCATTCATGAGATATCTGGTTGCAAGCGTTTATACAGACATTATTATAGGCCTTTGTGACATCAAACAACTTCTAACAATAAAGGAAACAGGAACCCATCCACATTTCCCACTCTCCCACTGTCAGCTTGAGACCGATCCTTTTTCACCAGCCCCCTCTCCTGCCTGATTCCCACATCTGCTACTTTCCATAGAGAGCGAAAGTCAGTGAACATATTCAGTGATTAGCTAGGCATGTTACAAAACTTACTTTTAGCGGCGCTGCAGTTCTGCCACTGCCCATGTGCGCGATTTTGGCGCCTTTGAGAAGGGGGCTGGTTTAAAATGCGGTTTTCCCCAGACTTTTCAAATCGATTAATCTCAGGGGATTTAGTTGCTGAAGAGTAATCACTCTGACATTTGTTTTATGGAGGTATTTTTAAACTACGCTGAATAATTTAATTGCTAGAGTGAATTAAAAATTATCTTCTAAAGCCGTGAATGCCGACAACGGGACGGATCTTACGTAGGGGACAAAAGAAGGTACACAGTTTATTGTTACATAAAAACGTGCTTCTTAGGAAGCGTTTAATCAAAATTTCATATTGCTAAAAGGTGACTTAAAAAATATACGATCCGGCAGTATTTTTCCTGCCGACTGGGGGTTAAATTCACCGCAAACCGCAACGTTCCAATTGATCGCGTTCCACAAAAACCCACTCGCAAGTTGATTTAAATGGCCATTAATTTACAGGAATTAAACACTAAATTCCTTCTATTTGGCCTATGAATTCATGACAATGAGATTTAAAAATCATGTTATATTGTGAATTCTTGTGTGAATGTTATTTGGACACTTAGGCTTTTTAAAAATGTTAACATTTTCTTAAGAAATGGATAGATGTTTAGATCTAGTAATTGAATTTTTTAATTAGCTACAATTAGGTAACTAACTAATCATATGCTTTAATTTCAGGTCATCCAAGTAAGATTGTTTCATATTTGTTTCAGAATGCTGCAATCTATAACTGAAAATTTCATTCAGTTCTCCTAATTTTTAAGAAAGTTATGAGCTTTAGACTGTCCTGCACAGCTTTTGTGTTAAGTCAATGGAAAAGCAATAGGGAACAAGATGCTAATTTCTGAGTATGAAAATGGCCATAACTTTTTTAATACTGAAGATATGAAAGTGAATTAGGTGTCACATTAAACTTCTTTTTATGCTTTATCTGATGGGATAAATTGGAACATTTTTTTAAATCTCAAAAATTTGTAACATTGCTAGATTAGCTGCCACAGATGCCAACATGGAGAATTCATCAGAAGACTGTGCTTGTTCAGACATTGAGCCCTGTATTCAAAACTGTTAGTTGACCCAAGTCGGATACAAAGTGCTGGAATAACTCACCTGCAGCATCTGTGGAGAAAAGGTGTTGGAGACATTTTGGGTTGGAACTCTTCAAACTTTGAATACCTCATCTACTGTATCCAGTGTTCCCGGTGTGGGCTCCTATATATCGGTGAGACCAAGCATAGACTTCCCAATCATTTCACTGAACACCTACGCTCAGGTGACCTGAGATGGTCTACGCGATCTCTCATTTTCCAAATATGTTATCTCCCCTTCACATTCCCATACTAACTCTTCCGTACTGGGCCTCATACACTGTCAGAGTGAGGCCACATGCAAATTGGACGAACGGCACCTCATATTCCGCTTGGGCAGGTTACAACCCAGTGGTATGAATGTTGACTTTTCTAATATCAAGCAACTCCTGCATTCCTCACCCCCTCCCTCCCTCCATCATCAAAGTCATTCTATCAACTCCACTGGTTGTATCCTTGCATCTTGTTATCACAACTTCCCCAGCCAACAATGGGCCATTATGGGCCTCACCCTTCCTGAGCTCATCTGTTGCTTGCCCTGATTTGTTTCAGCTTTTTCTCACCTCCAGTTATACTCCCTTTCTCCAAAGATGCTGCCTGCTGCGTTACTCCAGCATCTGATGTCTATCTTTGGTGTAAACCAGCATCTGCAGTTCCTTTTTTACACACGGCCAACCTGAGCCACACCATTGACTGAAGCCTAGAGAGCTCTCCCAGTGACAGACTGTGAGTTCTATGAACTGCAACTGTGTCTTACAAAAAAGAGCGGCTGGACATATACTCTGAAATTTAGATGGATGCGAGGGGATCTCATTGAAACATATAAGATTATTAAGGGTTTGGACACACTAGAGGCAGGAAATATGTTCCTGATGTTGGGGGAGTCCAGAACCAGGGGCCACAGTTTAAGAATAAGGGGTAAGCTGTTTAGAACGGAGATGAAGAAAAACCTTTTCACACAGAGGGTTGTGAATCTGTGGAATTGTCTGCCAAGGCAGTGGAAGCCAATTCTCTGGATCCTTTCAAGAGAGACTTAGATAGAGCTCTTAAAGATAGCTGAGTCAGGGTATATAGGGAGAAGGCAGGAATGGGGTACTGATTGTGGATGATCAGCCATGATCATATTAAATGGTGGTGCTGGCTTGAAGGACCGAATGGCCTACTCCTGCACCTATTGTCGATTGTCGATTGTAATATACCAACCAGCAGCCTGTATTGGAGGGAGTCACAAGTCAAGCTTGTTGCCTATCTGTGACCTACAAGGTGAACATGAATTCATCATTATAGATCGGCCAATGTTGACCTGTTGTCCAAATCCAAAATAGTGAAGGGCAACACAATGAAGGATGGGTTCAGACACCCACCTGTGAAAATATAGGAGTCAGCAAAGTCACATGCAAACTTAACCAGCTGTCAAAAGAGACACGAGCTTGGAATTCTTCTGAAAATGCCTGCTATTCAGAAACATTCACAACTATTCAAAATATAAAAAATTAACAGACCATTTAAAATATAAGAATTGTTCAAATGTATAAAAATAAAATTTGTGAGAATCTTAGAAACAGCTGTTTATTGAATCCAAATGGCGCCCAACATAAATTAAATCTCTGAAGGCATGACTGTGTTGGAGATAAAGTTGGAGACACAAGAACACTGCAGATGGCAAAGTCCAAACTCCTGGGGGAACTCACCAGATCAGGTAGCAATGAAATTTTACTTGTTCACACAAAGCTCACAAACTAAACGATATACATGCAGTAATGATAAATCTATCAATAAATATAACCATTAGTGCAAAACAGGAAATAGCTGGTCCATCATTGAACCAAATTTGTTGTGCAATCCAAAGCAGTGCAACAATATATTAGAGTACTATGTGGAAACAAACTACACTTGCGATTATTGTAAAACAAACCCTGCAACATTGAAGTGCGACAGAAGCGCACTGTAATAAGCAGACTTGAAAGGGAGAGCTATTTCCTGGAAATCACATGTTTAAACTCCTTTGTGTGGCCTGCACAGAGGGAAATTCCCGCTCACGTGACATCAGAAAGTTTGACAGCTTTCACTGCAGAAGAGGATGCAAATGAGAGAAGTGAATCCCCATAAATAGGAGCTGACTGGTCCTCTGCAGCAGAACTTAATTCAGCAGAGAGTTGCTGCATTCGGTAGAAGATCCTTACAACAAACATCTCATCAGTGGCACAAAGTGGAAGATGGACAGAGCAGCCAGTGTGACCATCCTCATTCTCCTTCTGTGTGCCGTTACTGCACAGGGTATGTTGAGATATCTGTACCTGCGGTTTATTCCTTATTGTACTGTAGCACAAAGTATGAGTATATGATTCCCTGGTTCATGTGCTGTTTACAATGTGCAATGCAATTAAACTGCCGTTGTTATACTATATGTTCTTTACAATGCAACATTGTGTGTGAGAAACCTTTATACTCTTTTGATTGAAATCAAAACCCTCCATATTAATGTAAAACTGATCCAGCAGCCTGACTGCAGAAGTAGAAAGAAATGCACCAGTGAACTGTGTTCTAACTGTAGTTACAATGTTTTCATTGATTGTTGCTGTGCTTTGGTCTTATTGTTTGAGCTTTCCAATGTAATCTTTCCTCAGGTATTCCCATCCTAGGAGCAAATGGACGGTGCCGTTGCACTGGGACCAGCGCTAAAGTTATTCATCCAAAGTCCATCCGGAGCCTGAAATTTATTCCAAGAGGACCTAACTGTGAGAACGCAGAGATAATGTGAGTAAATGAGTCAAAGCATCAACTTCAACCTTACTCCCTCCCTGATTTCATGTTGTGTCATTCAAAAAGAGGCATTGGAGTTTCTGTGAATCATATATTGAATGTCACCTTCTCCTTACAGTGTCACGCAGAAAAATGGGAATAAAGTGTGTGTGGATCCTGAAGCCAAGTGGTTGGAGGTGCTTATAACTGCCAAAAAAGGTCAGTGTTTGTGTTTGCCGGAATTCAGACTTCTCCTGTGAATAAATGTAGATGCAGTGATTTACTTTGTCATGTGGGTGCAGACCTCCGTATTAGAGGGAGCTGTGTGCTCCTCCCTGCTAAACATTCCCAGTAACATTTGACACTTTGAGCTATTTTGCTCAAGTGCCTTTCAAACACGTGGGGGCAGTAAAATCTGGAATGTCCGCAATTGATTTGACTACATTTGGAATCAGAGCTGAGCCCCAAAGCCTCTTATGAAATTTCATTATTAATGTTCCCAGATGCAGAGATTGGGACCCTGGAAAGCCACCAGCGGTGCTGGCTAGTTTTATGGTCGCTGTCCACAATATGATACCGGTTGTCACATGTTTTGGAATGCAATTGAGACCAGACATTGAAGGATGTCTGCTGTTCAAAACAGGGATTTTAAAAATGGAATATTTAATAGTTATCCCAAAAACCCTTTCTGGCTTAAGTCCTCACTCCACCACCTCCAGTTTAAATTCCATTTGGAATATTTTGGAGGACCAAGAAACCAAGAAGTTATCTTCATCTTAGGCTGCAAAATGGAACATAGGGGGAGTGCCCATGACTCGATAGGGTACAAATCAAGCACAATGCTTTGTCTTGGATGGTCTCCAGCTTTGTGATGTTGGAGCTACACAGATACAGGCAAATGGGAGTATTTATCAAACTTCTGATTTGTGCATTGTGGATAGTGAAAATGATAAATAGGTGTCAGGAGGTCATTCATAGATCTGTTGAACCAGCCAGGTAAAGATGGTAGCTAATAAAATTGCCTGGGACAATGGTTGGCACAAATGCTACCTGGCACCTTTACAACTTTGCCTGAATGCTGACATGGTCTTGATATATAATTGCTCAGCGTCACTTGGTGAGGTGTAAAAATGGAATTGAACATTGTATTGAACAGTGCCTTTTAGATAATGCACACTGCAGTATCGTTGAGTTGCTTGCAAACTTCCAAGTCATTGCAATTTGCTCCTTTTCAGAGATAGTAATTTTGAAAATTCCCTGAGTTCTGTTGCACTGTATGGTGTATTACTGTGGCTACCAATGCAATTATTCAATTACATTATTCTATTGCGTCTATTTCAGGTGCCAAACAAAGCAATTGAACAAAATGAAGCTGCAATCTGAGAGATTCACTTCCATTCCTGGAGTATCTGCCGGGCAATGAAGGAGGCTCAGCTGTGGGAGTAAACACTCTACTTCACCGTCCAGTGGTTCAGTCCAGTGTATCCTCATCATTGTTCTCTGGGAATGATCTGTGGTTCCTCCCTGTTACAGGGCACATTTATGCCCCATCACGGTGCATAATTATGCCTGAGCAAACAACTTAACTTGATGCCAAGTCCAAAGTTTTGTTTGAGATCTGTGGTAATTAAGGTAGATTGTGAACCTGTGCACTCTGTGGAAATGAGATGAATGTCACTTGTTGAAATGTAATACTAGCTATGAAAGTGGGAGGTGATGTTTTTAGAATAACTTGAGTTCAATGAATTCCCTGGAGGCATTGTTCAACACGACTGCAGTTCACAAGGGAAGCCAACAATGACCTTGTAGTCTGTACCCTCCCTGAAATTAAGACTAGAGGACCTGTGGAATAATATTCTCCCCCAGTTCTCAGCCCCTCCCTCCACCACAAGCTCTCATGACCCCCAGCTGGTGGCTTGTCAAAAACTATGGCACTGACATGAAAGATGTTTGTTACCACCCAGTGTCCAGGATTGGGAGAACATAAATTAGCTGATATACAGAGTAGAATTATCACTAGTTACCCCTTTAAAATGATCTGACTTAGGATGGTGATGATGGAAACAATTGTTTCCAAGTAAACACATTCCACCTTTTCCATGAAGATATGTTGAAATGTTACATCATCTCAGTAATTTCCAAAGTTAATTTTGCTTTGTCCCATTCTCTGTTTAAAAATCCCATTCACAGATTGTGGTACACTGTAGACAAACACCGTTGAACAAACGTGGTTGTTTCAGTTTGAACAAACGTATTCTTGTTTTAAATTGCAGAACCAAATGCTGCAAATAGCAATTGTGTCGATTTCCAGCTGTGTTTTTGACCATTGATATTTTAACTGGAACTATGGTGTTTCCTCTGTAAAATGTCAGATTTTAGGATTCATTCAAAGTTTAAAGAAATAAATTCCCTGCGGATGTGATTATTTTGTAATATAACTACTTCAAAAAGGTAGTGCTGCTAATAGTCTGATTATCACTGGAGGAAATGAAATTGTAAATAGGTCTGTATAATGATTAATATAAATCTTTTGCCCTGAGATAACATTCACTGACTGGGTTCAGTTGACCTACAACACATCTGTACAGTTGTATGTATATGAATTTGTCGAGCATTCTTTAAATGTATTTAAGAAAAAAAACAATAAACCAGATTTTCCATGTAAAATATGTAGTCTCCGCATCTGAATTGTCAGTACCTAGTTCTGTGTTTCTATACTTGATCGATGAAATAGAATAGAGAGATTAAATGAGAATTTACCAGTTTGAAGTTTGATCTTTGTTTTATGAGAAGTTGCGATGAGGGATTACGTGAAGAAGCCCGCCAGACTGCATGCGCGTCAATCTTCAAAGTAGCTGTATGAACCCACAGAATAGTTGCTGAACCTAAGCTATAGAGAGATTGAAAGGTTAGAACTACCGAATGATCTTTATGAGAAGAGGGTTGGGAGTGGAGGGCACGTAATCCCTCATCACAACTTCTCATAAAATAAAGATCAAACTTCAAACTGGTAAGTTCTCGTTTAAGGGTACACAAAAAGCTGGAGAAACTCAGCGGGTGCAGCAGCATCTAAGGAGCGAAGGAGATAGGCGACGTCGCCTATCTCCTTCGCTCCTTAGATGCTGCTGCACCCGCTGAGTTTCTCCAGCTTTTTGTGTACCCTCGATTCTCCAGCATCTGCAATTCCTTCTTAAAAAGTTCTCGTTTAATCTCTCTATTTTACTTCGAAGTCACGTGAGTGACTACGTGAAGATTTCAAAGCTCCGTGGTTTCATACTGTGACATAACCTGTGTGAAAACATTAAAACAGATAAATCATTAATGGCAGGAAAAACATGAGGTATTAACCTCACGATGCTAACTTGCATACATGGCCATTGCTCTAAACTGGCCTGTAGTCCCACTAGACTGTTGAGTTAGACAATAACGTATGCAAGAAAGTGCATAATTCTATCTGCAACATCCAGACATATTCCACCAAATGTATAATTTGTTAAGCTGCATTATGTAAACCTCATGCTGCATGATGAAAGTGAAACCCATTGTATTGGCTGCTAGTGAGCCATCAGCAATATCTTGAGGGTATTGAAAGAAATAACTATGTTCCATATCATAGGCTACTGAGTGCACTTGTATGCCTAATGACCTCCCTGATCTCTGCCGTGGTGGGTATGCTGTCAACCTCAAATGCACACAATCCTGCTCATTTGCTTATGAGATTATTTCTATAACAAGCTACCCTAATGTCAGTATGACATAGAGACTAGGCCAGAGATTGAGCAAGGATGTGTTCTTAATGCTGAGATCAGCTGCTGAAAGCATAATCATATTAAGATACTGGTCCCATTAGGGAAATTTTGATGAATATTTGCACAACAAATACTGATATACAATGAGTGTAGGCTATTAGGGTGGTGAAATAAAGGACACCCAGCATATCGTTAGAGAATAGTGGGTGAAGAACTAATCTTTTATGTCCCACTATGGTATGGCAGACATGATAAAGCAGCACAGGAAACTGTCAATAGTGCTGTCCCATAAAGTTTCTTTAGGCTCAAACTGGAAGCCACACAACCTTGTTACTTCCGCGTAGAATTGACTCACACATGTTGTTCGCAAGCTTCTCATACAATCGTGCAGCGCTAGCTGGCCGAGAAGACAGGCTGTCCCAGCCGTCACATGTGAAGGAGTAAATAAGAGTAGCTTCAGCCGTCTGCCATGGCGTGACTGAATAGGCAAACTGGTACTGTTAAATTCCATGTTGCCTTAAATGTAATATTGTCAAAATATATACCGACAATGCATAAGATTTATCATTTGCAATTTTGCATAATACCCACAACTTGGTGACTATAATGCCCATTATAGGCTTTCACCACTAGCTTTGTTATAAACAGCGGAAACTGTGCCTATGCGTATAGATATGACAGAGTATGCAACTACAAGATCTATTCTCTGAGTTAGTTAAATTGCAGATACCCAATCATCCATCTTAAACTGGGTAAGTGAACCCACAATTTGATTAGCCTAATGGTAGCCTGATTCATCCTGCACCATATTTCTGTAATCTTGAGAAATATACCCCTCTAGTCATTGGTCAGACCACACATCCTCGGATGAGTTGTCACTGAATGTACTTGGAACCGCTGTTCCTCCGTAGATCCTACGGACAGAATTTTTGTGAGGCTTCGCTACCCGCGGAAGATGCATATCTAGCTATTCATACATATCGCTGATAATATAATCAGCAGCTAACGACTGGAGCTGAACCAGAGTTCCCCTTAAATGTGAGAAAACTAGTTCCCTGTGAACTCTTGACTAAGAGCCACGATGGATACAAAGCGTTTACCTTCAGAGTGGAGATAGTATTATGCAAAGCTGAATCAAAAATTACCTTGCAGACCTTTGACTGAGACTACATGTCTAAATCTCCAGGGTGTATAAGACAATTTGTTGGACGCACCACTCAATCTGGAATAGTGGTATTGAGAAACTATGGGTATTATAAATACATTGTTTAGCAATGTTACAACATTTTGAGATTTTAAAAATCAAGACTGCAATTTATCCCATCAGATAAAGCATAAAAAGAAGTTTAATTTAACACCCAATTCACTTTCATATCTTCAGTATTAAAAAAGTTATGGCCATTTTCATACTCGGAAATTAGCATCTTGTTCCCCATTGACTTAACTCAAAAGCTGTGATCGAGGACAGTCAAAAGCCCATAACTTTCTTAAAAATTAAGAGAACTCAATGAAATTTTCAGTTATTATAGATTGAAGCATTCTGAAACAAATATGAAACAATCTTACTTGGATGACCTGAAATTAATACATATAATAGTAAGATTAAACGAGAACTTACCAGTTCGAAGTTTGATCGTTATTTTATGAGGAGTTACGATGAGGGATTACGTGAAGAACCCCGCCTCACGCTGGCAAACGGCATACTTCAAAGCAGCGGCATGAAAAACACAGAACACCAAATAGCCGAAGTAACATAGTAAGGCTCATAAAAGACTTAGAACTACCAGATTGATCATTTATTTTATGAGGGTGGGAGTGGAGGGCACGTAATCCCTCATCGTAACTCCTCATAAAATAACGATCAAACTTCGAACTGGTAAGTTCTCGTTTAATCTTAGTATTTTACTTCGGAGTCACGTGAGTGACTACGTGAAGATTTTAAAGCTTTCTGTGTTTTTTATGTCGTAGTATTTAATTAGTACGACAGTCCGGCTAAGTAAATACATACATGAGAAACCAGACTAATATTAGTTCTTTCCATAATTAACTTTTTAATGGTTTTAAAGAACATATAATAACCCTCCTTATATCCGAGGGAATGATTACAAGTGATAAAAGATATAAGTGACTACATAACTTGGTTATAGTAATCAATAGTATACAAAGCAGGTAATTATATTGATCCCAACACCGCGTGGCCAAAGCTTGTCATAGTGTGAACAGGTTTATTGTAGAACTTTGAAAAAGTTTCTTCTTTACTCCACCCTGCGATTTTTAAAATATGCTCGAGTGGTACGTCCCGCACCTTCGCCGCGGACGTAGCTGCAGCCCTGGTGGAGTGAGATTTGAACACATCAGTGTCTACTCCTGCTAAAAGCAACACCTGTTTCAACCATTTTGAGATAGTTTGAACTGAAGCTTTTGTGTGTGGCTTTTTATGAGTAATCATTAACGTTTTTTTATTTCCTCGAAGAGTTTCAGTAACTTTAACATATTGATTCAAATGTTTAACCACACACAAAGTAGGATCAAAAAATAGGATAAGCTTGAAAGGTTACCTTAGCTCCAGATCTCCCTGGTCTGCTTTGTTTGATCAGATCGTAAACATAGAACACAATGTTATCTGTAGTCACATGCATACAGTCTAAACGCAACATTTGTAAAGTTTGCACTCTTTGAGCTGAAACCAATGATATTAACATTATTAATTTGAATGTTAATCTTTCCAATGACAATCTTTCAATTGGAGTCCACTATCTAAGTAAGGTAAGTACAATGCTCACATCCCAAATCTCTGTGTATCTAGGTTTGGGTGGATTAATATTAAAGATTCCTTTCATGAATCTAGATATTAGTGGATGTGATCCAATTGATTTCTGGTCAGACATAAGTCCTAAATAAGATGATAAGGCACTGCGTGCAGTGTTAGTAGCACTGTAACTTAAATGTTGCTCAAAATGCAATTTAGCAAGGAGCTCCAATACATTTTCCATGCAATATCACAGTATCACAATATCAAACATGCAATATTCACCGTATAATAAGAAATATTTGACTGTGTGCAAAATTCTTCCCATTTCTTAACATGTGTCATATATTGTTTTTGTGTGTTATCTCGCCATGATGCGACTATAACCTCCATAGTTTTGTCCGACAATCCCAGCTCCTGTAGTGGTCTGGTCAAAATCTGCAGATTAATAAATTCATATATGCATATAATGCATAGATTTCTTTGGTTACTGGATTAATCAAAATATCACTACAGTTAGGAATTGACATATATGGTTCTTTAATCATATTCAGCATTAATGGGAACCAAGGTTGTGTTGGCCAATTTGGAACTACCAACAATCCTGTGGCAGAATCTTGTTCTATTTCCTTCAGACATTGCTGAACCAAAGCAAAAGGTGGAAAAGCATAAAATAACATATTCCCCCAGTTCAATGAAAAAGCATCTACTGCTACTGCATCTGGATCGTGTTCCCAAGACACATATTTAGGCAATTGATGATTAAGCCTTGATGCAAACAAATCAATTTCTGGTAAACCAAATTGAGTTACAATATTCTTAAATATTGCTGGATTAAGCATCCATTCTGTGTTATCTTTAAATATCCTTGATCTTTTATCTGCCACCACATTGTCTTTACCTGGAATGTAGTTTGCTGAAATCCAAATTTGGCGATCAATACACCATTGCCATATTTCATTGACCAGACAATCACATGATACTGATCTGACTCCCCCATGTGATTAATATATGCAACAGCCGAGAGCATTAGCATCTATTTATAAACAATTTCAGGCTGTTTAATCAGAATGTTTTTAGCAGCTTGTGGGATATTTTTAACCCACCATGGTAATTCCAACAAAACTTCTTTTGTTAATTGCATAGGCCTATCAAAGTAGCCTGCCCTCTCTTTGAGAGCTCTTATTTTGTCCCTTTGAAGATTTTGATAATGTAATGGACCAAATTCTACTGCAGGAAAAGCTGCTACTAGTTTACCAATAGTTTTCGCTATTTTTCGGATGGAAGGATCAGTTTGTGAATGAGATTATTACAAGTCACCAAAAATCATCAACTTTATCTTTGTTGGTAAAGTATTAACATAGTTTCTGAGTTAATTACAAACTCCAAATAGTTAATTGATTGTGCTGGCTGCAGCTGGAATTTAATTGGATGAATCAAGAAACCCTAGCTTTAACAAAGCTTTTGTACTGAAACTAGTTCTCAGCTGACTCTTGATTGCCATAAATGATTAGAATGTCATCGAGATAAGCCATAACGATGTGTTTTTGTACTCTTAATTGGGCTAAAACTGGTTTCAACAGTTTAGTAAAGAGCCTAGAAGCTGAACTCAATCCATTTGGCAAAGCTTTAAACTGCCATAATTGTCCCAGCCAATTAAATTTTTTACCTCCAGAAACTGATGTATTTGTACAGAATAATAGGCGTTTTTTTCCCAAATCAATCGTAGCCATATAACAACCTGCTGATATTAAATATTTTCCATTTAAAAATTTGTATTCTACCACTTATTTAGATCTGTAAGGTCCAGAATAATTCTGCAATCACCATCTTTTTATGTCTTTTGAAATATCTTAATGCTCGTGTTCATAAGTTTTTTCAATAACCCCTTTTCAGATAATTTGTCAATTTCCACATTAATCTCTGCTTTTCCAATTGCAGTAAACACGAAAGCATAGGCAGGTTTATCTGTACTGGAGGATTAACCCCTTCTTTAAATGTAATAGTGGTTCCTGAAACTGCTTGTAAAAATAAACCGATCAGAAATAATAGTAAGCCAGTCTTTATAAAACTTTTGTAATCTCCCTCCAACTGGAGATTAATCCGCAGTTTCTTTAAAGATAGAACAAGTCTTTAATACCTCTCCATATGAGCGTGGTGGTCTCCTTTTCCCCGAATACGGGTAAGTATTGGGCTGTGCAGTACAATAATATTTCCTTGACATATTTCTGCCTTTATTTCCAAAATCAAATCCCCTTCTGGGCGAAAAATACCTTTTTTGTCCTAAGACGAAGGTTTCATGCAGTTAACTTTTTAGCTTCTTCATCCAATTTTTAATAATTTAGGCAGATTTACTCCAAACAGATAACCAGGAGCTTGAACACCACTTGCTCGAACCACACAAGCTTGCAAACCTTGGGTGAAATATGGGCTGAATAGCCATTTTCCTCATACAATAATTTTATAGAAAGAATTTGCATAATAGGCCCTCTTTTTTAAACTTATCCATCTCCCCAAAAGCCATAATGGCAGCAGAATAATTTGTGAGGATTTTTGAACCTCACTTCTTAAGCTCTCATATTTGGGGTTATGGATGCCCAAATCAACGGATAAACCGTAGGCACTTTCAATGAGGCACAATTTCCTGTGCGTTTATAATTCTGATGTTTCAATCATCACAGAATCATGAAGTTGGTGAGATACCATATATTAATGTTGGCAGCTAGGTTTTCTTCCATAGCCTCACCACTTCCTTCATATATAGCAAATTCTTTTGCTATCTCAGGCACATTTGGCCTTTCTTTTATTTTGTGGTGTGTTTTCAAATGCAAATCACCATCAGCAGGGTCTGCCTTCTGCAGCCCTAAATCAATTGGGATTTCATCCCATGAGACTTCCTTCGGCCCAAATCCTGGGTCCGGAGTTCCAACTCCCAATTAGGCCCACAGCCATATCAGAATAATTAAACCCCTCAGGGCTTTTTTGGGAACCTTCTGGGTACTGTGACCCTAGTCTCATAATTTTTTGGAGAACTTTCTCCATATGCTCCATTATTAGTTCCATATAGTTTAATTATCTGGAGGACTTTCAGTATCAGAGTCATCAGAACCACGGGCCTCTCAGGTTTCTTTTACATTTTTAGGAGCATTTCTCTCCGTGGTTATAACTTCTGGAGAATCTAGAACTCACTAACGGGTATATCAGCGGCCACCGGTATCGGAACCGGATCCGCACTAGCTTTTTCCCGTATTTTTATTTTCACCCCAGGAAGCTCTCTTTACCCGCGAATTTTCTTTGCCGATTTCTCCATTTCTTTTATTTAATCTGTGCTAAACAGCACTTTAACGTGACTCTGACTTTTTATTTTACTTTATTTTTACTCCTGGACCCACCCAGCGTACGTTAAAAAACATCCCGACTTTGCTGCACTTACCTGCGGGGCCGTTCCGACCGCTGCGAGGAGCTGCTCCTTACTGCAGCTCCTCCTTCCGCCGTCAGCGTCGACGTAATGCCGTTTGCCAGCGTGAGGCGGGGTTCTTCACGTAGTCACTCACGTGACTCCGAATTAATACATATAATTAGTTAATTACCTAATTGTAGCTAATTACAAAATTCAATTACTAGATCTAAACATCTCTCCATTTCTTAAGAAAAGATAAACATTTTTAAATTGCCTAAGTGTCCAAATAACATTAACACAAGAATTCACAATACAACATGATTTTTAAATCTAATTTTCATGAATTTATAGGCCAAATGGAAGGAATTTAGAGTTTAATTCCAGTAAATTAATTGCCATTTAAATCAACGCGAGTGGGTTTTAGTGGAACGCAGTGGATTGGAACTTTGCGGTTTGCGGTGAATTTAACCCACAGTCGGCAGGAAAAATACAGCCAGTTCGTATATATATTTTGTCACCTTTTCGCAATGTGAATATTTGATTAAATGCTTCCTAAGAAGCACGTTTTTATGTAAAAATAAACTGTGTACCTTCTGTTATCCCCTATGTAAAATCATTCCCATTGTCGGCGCTCACAGCTTTAGTAGAAGAGTTTTAAATTACTCTAGCTAATAAATGATCTGCGTAGTTTAAAAATACCTTCATAAAACAAATGTCGGAGCGATTTCTCTTTAGCAACAAAATCCCCTGAGGTGGATCGATTTGAACTGTCTGGAGAAAAACGGCATTTTAAACCCGCCCCCCTCTGAAAGGCGCCAAAGTCGCGCACACGGGGAGTGGCAGAACTGCAGCGCTGCTGAAGGTAAGTTTTGTAACATACCTACATTGTTGATTGACAACATGACCAGTAGGTCAGAAAAGTTATAATATATTGCTGACGAGCTTTCTGCTGGTAACTATCTGTCCCAGAGAAAATGGCAACGAAGATTGCAATGAACCAGTGACTCTGGTAAATGGGGAAAATAGAACATATGTTGAGAAAAACTTCAACTATTTAATTATATTGCCCAGTCTGATACTTCTCATGGATGATGAAGCAGTGCCTCTCTGGTCACTATGACTCATATAGTCAGCCAGTTTCATGATGGTCTACCCTGATACAGGGTAACCAAACTGTTGCTACTTGGGACTTACAGAGGTTACTGTGTAAGGCATCTTGCCAATGTCTCTACATCAACCTGATGTTATCCCAGAGACAATGAAAAAACAACTAGACAGCCCATGCTGGTAGTAAACCTTAAGCTGGGCCGACAGACTGCTTAGTCCGTACTGATCTTTGACACTCTCTTAGAGTAGGAGTAAGTTGCACCTTGAACCAGGTGTTACCATCCATATGCCTCGAACTGTCTGTGCATGGTTCTATACTGAACATATTTTGGCGACACCATCTCCCATAGTCTTTGGGTGGGAGGAAAATGCGAACTTTGAACCAAGGCAGCTGCAGGCATATGACTTGAACTGCCTGTGTACGCTTCCGTAATACGGGGCATAATATATATGGCTCCATCTTCATCCATCCGAATGGGAGGACGTATGCAAACCTGAAGCAGGAGCTGCCTCAGGCATGTGTGCATATACTTTAGCACCATCTCCATCACTATGTTCAACCGAGTGGGAGAAATTTCAAACCTGAACCAGGCGTTGCTTCAGGTATATGTGCATATACTGTAGCACCATCTTCACCACTCCGCTCATTTGAGTGGGAAGAAATTTGCAACCCTGAACCAGAAGCTACTGCCTGACATGCCTTAAGACTAAACATTCTTTGTATTATAATTTGATTCATCAGATGTTCGTAATTGAGACAAACCCCAATCTTGTCTGACATAGATGTCCCAAGACTTGGCACTTTGCCCTGAGTTGGGGTTGTCAGGTTGCTCCCTTCAGCAGCCGCCAGGCCTAGCTGTGCAGATCGATGCTCTCTTGGTATCCTCATTTACCAAACAGGCTGCACATTCTAATGACTCCGAGTCCTGCTCCCTTCCAGTGCCAATGCAGTATTCAGGGAAGGACTGGAGCGCCTCTGGACCCCATACACCAGACAGTGTGGGAGAAATGCTGGAAACCTGCGAGATGTTTGTCATAGGCAATGACATTTACATGAATGAAAAAACCCAAACCCAATTAAATCAGAGATTTGATCACTTTATTGATATGCATAAAGTTGACGCCTTTGGGAAAGAATCTTCCACAATCCTCTCTAATGAGCGGAAATTACCATGATGCCACCATGTGTAGCTCCCACAGGTGACTGATAGGCACAGCTCAACAAGGCTTCCCAAGCCAGGGGCTCTGGACTGCCATGGCAGGTCCAATTCCACTACACCTTTTTATTGGTGTAAGTGATAATAAATGTTCTTTGTAATTTCTCTCTTTTAAAACATAAACTAAATGGGCATGATAATACATAATTATGATATTTATGATTTATGATATGATATTTAGGACACCAGCATAATGGTGCAGCTGGTTGAGCTGATGCCGGAGACCTGGGCTTACAGCACCAGACCTGGCTTTGATCATGCCCGCAGATATATCTGTGTGGAGTTTGCAGCTCATAGGATGTATTGGCTATGATAGTCACAAAGGTGACCCTGTGGCAACTATTATAAATGCCAACTCTATTATAGCCATACATTAAAAGAATATACTATATGTGCTGTAACATAGCTGTAGCAGTAACCTAGTTAAATTTGATTGGTGCTACAGCAGGCTGAACTTACCCAAGCGGTCTTTAAAAAACTCACCTGTAGTAATGCCCACAATTTATAAATGTAAGTTAGCTGAAATTGTAACTCTGGCTGCCTGCTCCCAAGTGGAGCTGTGATGTCGGCAGCCTCTATAATTAGGGCCGTCTGCTGAAGACTGTAACGGCTACAGCCGTAAACCCAGTTTTAACGAGCCTGTCGGCTCTGAACCGGGTCATTCCCTGCCGAGCATACTAGCGGCAACAGCCTCATGAAACCCTTTAACTAGAGCCGCTTGCTTACGTCGGCGACTGAAGCGGCAAAAAATATATACTGAACATTCCAATGGAGCGGCTACTTTTTTGGGGCCCGCTGTAGAAACGGCCTGAAGAAAGCTGACTTACCTGCAGAACAGCGCGGGAGCTGCCCTGACTAGCGCCATGCGCTAGATGCAATGACACGCATGCGGTCTGGCGGGCTTCTTCACGTAGTCACTCACATGACTTCGAAGTAAAATGGGGAATGGAGAGCAATGTGACCAGGGCCAAACTGTCACTGTGTCGATGAGATTTCATTTGTTTATTTAGCTCCCCCCTCCCCAACAGAGCATTATACTGGGGAATTCCAGAACAAGGGGTCACAGTTTAAGGATAAGGGGGAAGTCTTTTAGGACCGAGATGAGAAGATCTTTTTTCACACAGAGAGTGGTGAGTCTGTGGAATTCTCTGCCACAGAAGGTCATTGAGGCCAGTTCATTGGCTATATTTAAGAGGGAGTTAGATGTGGCCCTTGTGGCTAAAGGGATCAGGGGGTATGGAGAGAAGGCAGGTACAGGATACTGAGTTGGATGATCAGCCATGATCATGTTGAATGGCGGTGCAGGCTCGAAGGACCGAATATCCCACTCCTGCACCTATTTTCTATGATTCTATGATTCTATACAGGTGTTGGGGCTCACACTGCATATTGACCCTTGAGGATTTTAACAGAATGATACTTGGTCACCAATGTTTGAGAAAGAACTGCTGATGCTGGTTTAAATCGAAGGCAGACATAAAATGCTGGAGTAACTCAGTGGGACAGGCGGCATCACTGGAGAGAAGGAATGGGCGACGTTTCGGGTCTAGCATTTTGTGCCTACCTGCAGTCACCAATGTTATCGTATTCCACAAAATCCCACTCACAAGATGATTTGAAATGGCCATTAATTTACGGGAATTAAACACTAAATTCCTTCCATATGGCCTATAAATTCATGACAATGAGATTCAAAAATCATGTTCTATTGTGAATTCTTGTTTGAATGTTGACACTTAGGCTATTTAAAAATGTTAATATTTTATTAAGAAATGGATAGATGTTTAGATCTAGTAATTGAATTTTGTAATTAGCTAGAATTAGATAACTAACTAATTATATGCATTAATTTCAGGTCATGCAAGTAAGATTGTTTCATATTTGTTTCAGAATGCTTCAATCTATAATAACTTAAAAAACTTTTAATTAGAAGTAATGTACATTACAGTAGTATAAGCTAAAAGTAACATAATACATTTCATGGGTACACAAAAAGCTGGAGAAACTCAGCGGGTGCAGCAGCATCTAAGGAGCGAAGGAGATAGGCGACGTTTCGGGTCGAGACCCTTCTTCAGACTCATGTACCACTTCTTGTTTTAAACTTTTAGGAGAAAAAAAATAGAGAAAGTTAGATAAGATAGTAATTGCGTGAAAAAGTGAGAAGGAAAAACCAGTAGAAATGTAGAACACGAGAAAGAATAAATTAAAAAAAAAATTAAATAAAAGGAAAGAGAAAAATAGAAAAATGAAACTATAAGAAAATAAAATAAGATAAAAGGGATGTACCTATTTCTTATCTTTACACACCCCTCACCAGGTCCTGAAACCGTTTATTTTCAAAGTTATGTTGCACCCTATGCTTGTAATGTCGATAAATGGAGACCAAATCTTTTGGAATTGGTCTGATTTGTCTACTAGGACGAATCTCATATCTTCGAGCTGTAACATTTCGGACATATTTGAAATCCACATTTTTACCGTCGGTGTGGGAGTGTTTTTCCAGAATTTAAGTATGATTTTTTTTTGACATTATTAAGCCATAATTAAGGAAGCTCTTTTGGAACGAAGTCAGCTCAAAGCCAACTTCCATTGTTCCAAAAATAATCAATTCTGCGTTCGGTTTCAGTTTTATTTTTAATAATTTTGTAAAAATTTCAAAGATTTCATTCCAAAATTTTAGGATTTTTATGCCAAAAACAAAGGAATGTGCTATATTTGCTTCTTGAGATAGACATTTATCACAAATGGGGGAGACATTTGGAAAGATTTTACTTATTTTAGTTTTCGAATAGTATATAACCATATAACCATATAACAAATAGAGCATGGAAACAGGTCCTCTCGGCCCTTCCAATCCGTGCCGACCATTTGTTTTCCCCTAGTCCCATCTACCTGCACTCAGACCATACCCCTCCATTCCCTTCCCGTCCATATACCTATCCACTTTACTTTTAAATATTAAAATCGATCCTGCCTCCAGCACTTCTGCTGGAAGCTCATTCCACACAGCCACCACCCTCTGAGTAAAGAAGTTCCCCCTCACATTACCCCTAAACTTCTATCCCTTAATTCTCATGTCATGCCCTCTTGTTTGAATCTTCCCTACCCTCAATGGGAAAAGCTTATCCACGTCAACTCTGTCTATCCCTTTCATCATTTTAAAGACCTCAATCAAGTCCCCCCTTAACCTTCTGCACTCCAAAGAATAAAGACCTAACTTGTTCAACCTTTCTCTGTAACATAGTTGCTGGAACCCACGCAACATTCTAGTAAATCTCCTCTGTACTTTGGTGACATCCTTCCTATAATTAGGCGACCAAAATTGTACACCATACTCCAGAATTGGTCTCACCAATGCCTTGTACAATTTTAACATTACTTCCGTACTCCTATATTCAATGCTCTGATTTATAAAGGCCAGCACACCAAAGGCTTTCTTTACCACCCTATCTACATGCGATTCCATCTTCAGGGAACTATGCACAGTTATTCATAGATCTCTCTGTTCCACGGCATTCCTCAATTCCCTACCATTTACCATGTACATCCTATTTTGATTTGTCCTGCCAAGATGTAGCACTTCACACTTATCAGCATTAAACTCCATCTGCCATCTTTCAGCCCACTTTTCCAAATGGCCCACATCTCTCTGTATACTTTGAAATTCTACTTCATTATCCACAACACCACCTATCTTAGTATCATCTGCATACTTACTTATCCAATTTTCCACCCCATCATCCAAATCATTGATGTAAATGACAACCAACAGTGGACCCTCCACAGATCCCTGAGGCACCCCACTGGTCACCGGCTTCCAACCTGACATACAGCCATCCACCATTACTCTCTGACATCTCCCATTCAGCCACTGTTGAATCCATCTTGCTACTCTGCCATTAACACCCAAAGATTGAACCTTCTTAACCAACCTTCCATGGGGAACCTTGTCAAAGGCCTTACTGAAATCCATATAGACAACGTCCACTGCTTTACCCTCTTCAATTTCCCTAGTATATTATCTCTAAGTATCCTTTCCATTAATTTGCCCACCACTGATGTCAAACTAACAGGTCTATAATTGCTACGTTTATTCTTTAAACCCTTTTTAAACAATGGAACAACATGCGCAGGACGCCAATCCTCCGGCACTATTTTCGTTTCTAATGACATTTGAAATATCTCTGTCATAGCTCCTGCTATTTCTACACTAACTTCCCTCAATTTCCTAGGGAATATCCTGTCGGGACCTGGAGACTTATCCACTTTTATATTTTTCAAAAGTGTCAGTACTTCCTCCTCTTTGAATCTCATAGTTTCCATACTCTACTTTTTTCCCTTACCTCACAGAGTTCAATATCCTTTTCCTTGGTGAATACCGAAGAAAAGAAATTGTTCAATATCTCCCCCATCTCTTTTGGCTCTGCAGATAGCTGTCCATTCTGGCTCTCTAATGGCCCAATTTTATCCCTCATCCTTTTGCTATTAATATAGCTGTAGAAACGCTTTGGATTTACTTTCACCTTTCTTGTCAAAGCAACCTCGTATCTTCTTTTAGCCTTCCTAATTTATTTCTTAAGATTCTTTTTACATTCTTTATACTCCTCTAGCACCTCATTTACTCCATGCCTCCTATAATTATTGTAGATATCTCTCTTTTTTCGAAACAAGTGTCCAATTTCCCTTGAAAACCATGGCTCTTTCCAATTTTTACTATTTCCTTTCAACCTAACAGGGACATAAATTGTACTCTTACAATTTCCCCTTTAAATGTCCTCCATTTCTCTTCTACATTCTTCCCATAAAACAAAGTGTCCCAATTCACTCCTTTAAAATCCTTACGCATTCCCTCAAAGTTAGCCTTTCTCCAATCAAAAATCTCCACCCTAGGTCCAGTTCTGACTCTCTCCATAATTATATTGAAACTAATGGTATTGTGATCACTGGTCCCGAAGTGCGCACCAATGCATACCTCCATCACAAAAATATAATCAGGGCATTTAATTTAGTAAGTAGGGACATATAATTTGCATTAAATAAAGAATAAATATTTTCTGGTGATTTATATTCCCAAGTATTTACATTTTTATGTAGCAATTTTAAAAGGGAATTTTAACAGGTGTGTCGAGTCTTGAGGTTTTAATCATCATAATTTCACTTTTATTCCAATTTATTCTGTATCCTGAAAATGATCCAAATTCCTCTATTAGATTTAATATATTAGGTTTGCTGATTTGTGATTTTGTAATATACAGTAGTACATCATTTGCGTATAATGATATTTTGTTATTTGAGTATTTTGTATTATAACCATGGATATTTGGATGTGTTCTAATGTTTTCAGCTAGAGGTTCTATTACAAGAGCAAATAGCAGAGATAATAGTGAGCATCCCTGTCTATTGCCCCTGGATAATTGAAATTTTGGAGACAACATGTTATTAGTTAATATTCTAGCAGTGGGCCTGTCATATAATACTTTTACCCATGAGATAAAATTCTCTCCCATTTGAAATTTTTGCAATACTTTAATGAGGTAGTCCCATCCCATTTGATCGAATGCTTTTTCTGCGTCGAATGAAATAATTGATAAGTCTTGTTCATTAGTTTTATATGAATGCATTATATTAAACAGTCTCAAATTATTGCATGAGTATCTCTTGGGTATAAACCCCGTTTGATCCGTATTTATTAATTTGCTAACATATTTACTTAATCTTCTTGCTAATGTTTTCACTAATATTTTTTGATCTGTATTTAACATTGCGATGGCTCTGTATGAGCCAGGGTCTTCTAAATCTTTATCTTTTTTAGATATAAGTGTAATCGTTGATTCCGCTAATGTTTCTGGTAATGTTTGTTCTTTGAAAGTGTATGTATACATTTTATGTAAATGTGGTGAAATTATCTCATAAAATCTTTTATAAAATTCTTTACTAAATCCATCCAGTCCTGGTGTTTTGCTATTCTTCAATGAGTTTATTGTTTCTTCTATTTCCTTAATTGAGACCTGTGCTCCTAATTTCTCTTGTTCGAGCAGATTTAGTTTTGGGAGATTACAGTTATCCAAGAACTCTATAACTTTAGTACTATCTGCTGGCGTTTTAGATGTATATACATTATGATAAAATTGAGCAAATCTTTTATTAATATCCTTAGGTGATGTTAACAATTCACCTTTATCTGATTTAATCTTTAAAATCGTATGATCTTTTTCCCGTTTTTTCAGTTGACATGCCAAAAGTTTATGTGGTTTATCATCAAATTCAAAAATTTCCTGTTTTGTAATTTGAAATATTCTTATATCTTTTGCAGCTAATATTCTGTTTAATTTAAATTTCAATATTGTTATTTTATTATGTTTATCTATAGTGGGCTCTTTATCATTATCTGGGTCCAATTGTCTAATTCGTTCTTCTAACTGCATTCGTTCATTCTTGTTCTTTTTATTTTGAAAAGCTTGATATGAAATTATAGTTCCTCTGATAAATGCTTTAAAAGATTCCCATAGTAAAGAGGGTGAAATATCTGGGGTGTCGTTGGCCTCAAAAAAAGGTTCCATCTGCTGTTTTAGATATATACCACCTTGTGGATCATTTAGGATTTGAGGATTAAACTTCCAAAACGATTTTTTATTAGGCATTCCTTCAAGTTAAAAACAAAAGTTAACAGGGAGTGATCAGAGATGATGCTGTTATTATATTTTGTGTTCATTTTGTAAGGAATTAATTTTGTTGTCCACTAAAAAATAGTCAATGCATGAATTAGTTTTGTGTACCATTGAGTAAAACGAGTATTCCCTTCCAGCTGGGTTAATGATCCTCCAAACATCTGTTATAATTGTGTTTTTTATGTATGTATTTAGGAGTTCACTAGTTTTAGATTTTATGTTACTCCTCTTTTGTTGAGCAGATTTGTCCAGGTACGGATCTAAAACGCAATTAAAGTCTCCCACAATTTTCACATTTTGATAATTAAACTCTGAAATTATATTCAGGATTTTAGTAAAAAATTGGGAATTATCAAAATTAGGCGCATAAATATTTACCATGGTGATTGGGGTAGAGTGGATCTCTCTGATAACTATGAGATATCTCCCTTCTTTATCTGTTATGATATTCTTTGATTTAAATGGTATACCTTTACGAATAATAATTGCCGTAACTCTAGATTTAGAGATATATGAAGACTGATATGTTTGACCTATCCAATTTGCCTTCAATCTAGTCTGAGCTTGCAGTTTCAGGTGTGTTTCTTGTAAGAAAATTATGTCTGAATTAAGTGATTTCAATTGTGCGAGAATCTTACCCCTTTTAATTGGTTCATTAGCACTCCTTATGTTCCAACTGCAAAATGTGATTCCTCCAAGTTTCTTTTGTTTATCGTCTTGCATTTTTAAATTACTTTGATACCTTTAAGTCATACGGTGCAACAAAATACCCCAGGACTCTGGGTGTTGGGGGAGCATTCGCTGCTATTAAATGCTGTTGGTACATCCCTTTTAAAATTGTCCTTAAGCAAAAAGACAAAAAAGTGTGAAATAATATGACAAAAAAAAATTTAAAAAGTGGTATTAAAGTATCTAAAAATAATGACACTGTAACAAAATAGCCACAATGGTGGTAGTTACAAATTTATTCCGTTGTTAACATATATTTAGCTCCGCTCCCTTGACAAATCTTGCAAAAGAGAGGAGCGGCCAATTCAAAACCAAATTATATATCACAAAATTACAATATATATATATCCAATATATCCAGTCTTATCTGATAAAGTCTTCAGATTATCTACCATTTACTTATGCTAACAGTTTTTACATTTGCTTCACATTCAGTAATAATAAACTGCTGGTTGAAAGGGGTTAACCAGAGTCAGACTCCTGGCTGTTTGCCAAGCGACTGAATCTTCTCACATCCTCCCAAGCATAACTGGAACTGGAACCTAGTATCTTATATGTTAGTTTTTTTAGTATGTTAATAATCTATTTCCTTATATTTAGCCCCCCCCCCCCTTCCCCTCCCCAGGGGGAGTCAATCATTATAATACATTATTACATTATACCATTTCAACAGTTCACATTAAATTCAATTGCTATTGCTATGTTAATTCAGTAGTTTCTGTGTTAATGTAGAATTAAAAGTATAAAATACTTTAATTCGAAAAGTTTATTTTCAAGTCCATTTGTATTAAATTCTCCGTTCAGCTGCACCCTTGTTATTCCGTATTTCATTCAAGGTGGAACAAAGAATGTCCTTGAATTCGTATTCCAAAGAAGATAAGATGTCTTGACTCGTGGAGAAACTCCGCCTTCTTAGTCTTTTAAAAAGTCATATTTCTCAGCTTCCCCTCCGCCGATATCTGTAGAATAAAGAACCTTGTCCTGGAAGTCGTGATGATTTACTTAGCCACTTATTTCTTTTACGATGCCTTGAGCATGTTTGTATGCTGCTTCTGGGTCAGTAACGCACGTTCGATACCCTTATAGGTAACCCTTATTTTTGCAGGGTACATTATACCATATCTTACATTTTGATTTCCTTTCAGGATCTGTCATGTCTTTGAAAACAATCCTTGTTTTTTGGCGATTTCAATAGGATAATCTCTGAATAGTCTAATAGTATCCTCCCCAAACATCATATTCTTTCTGTATAGGATTTTTTTCATAATATCTTCCAAAGCTGAAATGTCATGAAATTTCACTATTATCTGTCTTGGGGGGGGGGGGGGGGGGGGGGGGGGGGGGGGGCTCCTTGCCTTGACTTGATTATGCTCTTCGCACCCGATGTGCCACATCTATTTTCGGTTCCACAGGCAGGTTGAATACTTGCTTAAGTAAGTTGGCAGCGAACTCACGAGGATCATTCCCCTCCTTTCCCTCTGTCACTCCAACTATTCTTAAATTCTGCAGTCTTGTACGTGCTTCCAAATCAAGGCATTTAGCAGTCAATTTAGCCAATTGCCCCAAGACATGCTCCTGATCTTTCTTCATTATCTGCATATCTTCAGATATTTCTAACATAGATGTTTCCATATCTTTCATAGCAGTCTGATATGCTGTAGTAGTTTGGAGAACAGAGTCAAACTTCTCCTTGCAATCTTTTTCCACCCGATCAATTTTCACCAATTGAGTCAATAATTTTCTGATTCCCAAAATTAATGTTCTCCAGCATACTTTTATTCCCAGAAGCAATCTCACCACTTAAATCTCTTACCGACTGCTTTCTTTCTTCCAGCTCTTTGCCCTTTGTAGCCATTTCAGCCTTTGCCCTTGTAGCCATTTCAGAGGCTAATTCAGAGGTTAATTCTTCAGATGCTTGCTGATTTTTCAAAATATGTTTTGTAATGGATCTTTTGACCACCGTTATTTTCGCAGCAATTTCTGATGACGTCACCCGCGTGTAAGTATTTTAAAATGAGTCCCGTCTTACAAACCGGCTTTTTACGTGAATTATCACATATTTTGGGTGCGGAGCTAAATGCTGCGCCTGTTCAGTGCACCATGGCGGCACTGGAAGTCTTCTATCTATGATAACTGACAATTTATTTCAGTTTTCTTAATTTTTAAGAAAGTTATGGGCTTTTGACTGTCCTCGATCACAGCTTTTGTGTTAAGTCAATGTAAAAGCAATAGGGAACAAGATGCTAATTTCCGAGTATGAAAATAGCCATAACTTTTTTAATACTGAAGATATGAAAGTTAATTAGTTTTGCTTCCAGTTCCTCGTGCTGGCGAGAGCAGGAACAGAGAGATACGGGACCTGAATGTGTGGCTGAGTAACTGGTGCAGGGGGCAGGGATTTAGATTCTTAGATCACTGGGATCTGTTTTGGAGTAAGGGGAAACTGTACAAAAGGGACAGATTGCACCTTAACAGGTGGGGGACCAGCATTCTGGCAGGCAAGTTTGCCACTGCTACACGGGTGGTTTTAAGCTGAATAAGGGGGGGTGGGGTGTCAAATGGGATAGTCGAGGATGGAGTTAAAGGGAAAGAGAGTAAAGGGATGGTTAATGACCCCAGAATTAATGGGAAAGGAAGCTCACAAAGGAATAGGAGAGTATGGCCAAGTGTAATAGGGATCGATGTGAAAGGTGAGATGCGTAAGGAATTAAACGTATTGTATATGAATGCGCAAAGTATAAGAGATAAAGTAGATGAGCTTGCGGCTCAGTTAGAGGTTGGTAGATATGACATTGTGGGGATTACTGAGACGTGGCTGCAGGAAGATCTGGCATGGGAACTTAATATTCAGGGTTATCCATCCTACAGAAAGGACAGGCAGGTGGGCAGAGGAGGAGGGGTAGCTCTGCTGGTGAGGGATGGAATTCAGTCCCTTGCGAGGGAAGACATAGGGACTGATGAGGTAGAGTCACTGTGGATTGAGTTGAGGAATTGTAAAGGCAAGAAGACACTAATTGGTGTTATCTACAGACCCCCAAATAGTAGTGCGGATGTAGGGTGTAAGTTGCAGCAGGAGTTAAAACTGGCATGTAACAAAAGTAATGCCACTGTGATGATGGGGGATTTCAATATGCAGGTAGACTGGGAAAATCAGGTTGGTTCAGGACCTCAAGAAAGAGAGTTTGTAGAAAGCCTCCGAGATTGATTCTCAGAACAGCTTGTAATGGAGACGACCGGAGAAAAGGCAATTCTGGATTTGGTGTTGTCTAATGAACCAGATATGATAAGAGAACTCGAGGTAAAGGAACCGCTTGGAGGTAGTGATCATAATATGATTAGTTTTAATCCGCAATTTGAGAAGGAGAACGTTAAATCGGAAGTGGGTGATGCAGTTGATCAAAGGGGACTATGAAGGCATGAGGGTGGAGCTGGCCAAATTAGACTGGAAAGGGATCCTAGCAGGAATGATGGCGGAACAGCAATGGCAGGAATTTCTGGGCATAATCCGGAAGACGCAGGATCATTTCATTCCAAAAATGAAGAAAGATTCTAAGGGGAGTAGGAGGCAACCGTAGATGACAAGAGAAGTTAGGGATAGAATAAAACTAAAAGAAAAGATGTATAACACAGCAAAGAGTAGCCGGAAGCCAGAGGATCGGGAAACTTTCATAGGACAACAGAAGGAAACAATATGGGCACTACGGGCTGAAAAGATGAAGTACGAGGGGAAGCTGGCCAGGAATATAAAGAAGGACAGTAAAAGCTTCTTTAGATATGTTAAAGGAAAAATAGTAGCAAAGTCAAATGTGGGTCCCTTGAAGGCAGACACGGGTGAAATTATTATGGGCACCAAGGAAATGGCAGAAGAGTTGAATAAGTACTTCGGATCTGTCTTCACTAAGGAGGACACAAACAATCTCCCAGATGTACTGGAGGACAGAGGATCTAAGGGGGTAGAGGAACTGAAATAAATTTTCATTAGGCGAGAAATTGTATTGGGTAGGGAATGGGACTGAAGGATGATAAATCCCCTGGGCCTGATAGTCTGCATCCTAGGGTCCTCAGGGAGGTGGCTCTAGAAATATGATGATCATATGATGGATGCATTGGTGATCATTTTCCAATGTTCAATAGATTCAGGATCAGTTCCTGTGGGTTGGAGGATAGCTAATGTTATTGCACTTTTGAAGAAAGGAACGAGAGAGAAAACGGGGAATTACAGACCAGTTAGCCTGACTTCGGTGGTGGGAAAGATGCTGGAGTCAATTATTAAAGAGGTAATAATGGGGCATTTCGTTTCGCCGAACACCTCCGCTCGGTCCGCAATAACCAAGCCGACCTCCCGGTGGCTCAGCACTTCAACTCCCCCTACCATTCCGTATCCGACCTCTCGGTCCTGGGCCTCGTCCACGTCCAGAGTGAGCAACACTGCAAGTTGGAGGAACAGCACCTCATATTCCGCTTGGGGAGTCTGCATCCTCTGGGCTTGAACATTGAATTTTCTCAATTCTGTTAACCCTTGCTGTCTCCTCCCCTTCCCACCTCTCCCTCAGCCCTCGGGCCCTGGCATTCCCTCTATCTCTATCTCCCTTCCCCACCCTAGTCGCACTAGCTTCACATTTTCACACCACAAACAGCTTACAATTGCTTGTTCCCTTTATCATCTATACTTTTTTGCATATCTTTCATTCATTGTTCTTTATCTCTCCACATCACCGTCTATATCTCTCGTTTCCCTGATCCCTGACCAGTCTGAAGAAGGGTCTCGACCCGAAACGTCGCCTATCTCCTTCGTTCCTTAGATGCTGCTGCACCCGCTGAGTTTCTCCAGCCTTTTGTGTACCCATGAAAGCAATTCATCCTGAATCCCAAGGGATTGCCTGAGTGGAAGGACACCTGCCAGAGTGGATATAGGAGTCAGAACACCTTGCCTACGGCTCACTGGTAAACTAGACCTGTTCTTATCATCATAGTCTCAATCAAGTAATTGTTTTTAGAAATGTTTTTCATCATTTTCTCTAAAGATTGTTTTAGACACGATGACCTGGAGTGTTCCCCAAGCATCGCCTAACCCTGACCACCACAAAACTCACCTGCCTGCTGTGTGCTGACCTTGCCCCTCATTCCCGGTGACAATATTTCTGACCAGCCATCTCCTCCAAACCACGACTAAATCTATGGCCGAGATTGTTAATGCTGAGATCCTGCAGCAATAGTCTCTTCCCTACATCAACACTGACATCAGCCCTGTAGATATAGTGCAGTAGACAGCAGGCATTGTATGAATGTGGTCCAGATAGTGACATGGGTTCTTAATTCAGGCTCAGTCCTTCATGGGAGGTGTCCAACTCATAAACCACTGCCAGGATCATTTAAACCCAAAACGTATGTATACCCAGTCTCCAGAATGAGAGCCTGCAAGAGTAATGTTCATATTAAAGTGGAGTATTGGGTTATCTTAACATAGCACGTCCTATCATTGTGATCATAAGATAAGAAGACCTCGAAGTAGATCTAGGCCATTCATTCCCTCTCAACCCCATTCTCTTGTCTTCCACCCTTTACTAATCAAGAACCTATCAATGTCTGATTTAAAAACACCCAATCTCCCTAGGCCACCATTGTTGAGAAAATCAATTCACCACAGGGATTTTTTATTTAGTTTAGAGATATAGCGCGGAAGCAGACCCTTCAGCCTACCGAGTCCGCGCCGACCAGCGATCTCAGCACACTAACAATATCCTGCACACACTAGGGACAATTTACAATTATACCAAGCCAATTAACCTACAAACCTGCACACCTTTGGAGTGTGGGAGGAAACCGGAGCTCCCAGAGAATACCCAGGTCACAGGAATAACATATAAACTCTGTACAGACAAGCACCCATATTCCCCGTGTCTCTGGCACCATAAGGCAGCAACTCTATCTCTGCACCACCATGCCGCCCTTCCGCAGAGCTCAATCATTGTCACTTTATTGACTAATGCAGTTAAATTATGATTACACCGGGTCCTTCTCTGCAACCTGTACAAAATAGTTCTGTGGTTCCGAAAGGGCTGCGTTAAAATGTAACATAGACAAATATGGGAAGCAGTTGCGAGGAGAAGGAAGCATTTTCTGGCTTTCGGAGGCACTCTTGATCCTGAAAGCTGTAGGAATCCACAGACTGTCAAGTGCTAAAGGTCAAAGGGAGTTGTGTTTGTCCCTAAAATATAACAGGGTGGGTCCCAATTACAAAAATTTGGTGGGGCTGAACTTGTTGATTTTGTCAAAACTCTGGTAAATATTTATCTATTTCAAAAGAATTCAACATCTTATTCAAGTTGTTTCAGCCCAGGTTTGTTTGGTATATGTCCTGATGTAGCGTCCATGTAGGTACAGGCCATCTGAAACGTTGACTAAAATCTGCCATGATCAGAGAGAAGTTGGGGCCAGCATGCTCCTGGGATTATAATAAAGTCAACGCATGATTTCCAGCAGAAAGTCACAAGGTCATTGGCTGCAACATGTGTCATGCAACATGGAAAGATATGGTGATCAGTAATCTGGGGAGATTCTTAGTATTGATTGTAATATGTTGCCTATGATTAGCAGACAGAAGAAAAGACAGATTTTGGATTATAATCAACATCCAGGATGAAACAGTTTGATTTCCTGGAATTCACAAGGGATAAAACACACTGGCTGCATCCTGACACTGGAATTCCCTCACCCCTGCACAAAGCCGGGGGGGAGGAGTCAACGTGACTGAAGCCTCCGCACTTCACAAATCTGAAACTTGAAACTGAAACTTGAATCAGATCCAGAAAGCCCTGAAGCTGCTATTTCATCACTCATGGACGGTGAACTTAATGAACATCTGTTGTTGCAGAAACTGCTCCAGCAAATGATTATAAACTATCAGAAGAGCTATCACTACTAGCAGGGCAATACAGGCTGCTCAGTTCACCTGCAGTTCACTCCATGCAGTGCTACGAGAGTTTACATTCACCTGTAAATCTAAAGGATTTCAATATCCCATTGCATTTGTGTATTCGTCAGGTAGTGAAGTGGGGATGGGTTAAATAAGTTCCATGGTGGAAAATCATAGAGTACAATATCTTTGGCAATATGTGTTGGTTTGTTTAGTGCTGGTGATTCCTGTTGTTTACAAAAGGCCCCGGATCGGAGGGAGATGCTGATGTCTGAACAAGGGAAGATTGCAGGACAACCCGGGGAAGAGAGGGAATGGTGATGGTGAATCCAGCAGGGACAAACAGATTGTGAGTGAAGGGAGGGGATTGAAGATGTATTACATTTTGAATTGAACTGAATCGTATTGTTGGGATCAGAGTAGCTATTATGGTTACTTTAGGAATAGAAAGGCACATGTAGCCTGAATCCACAGAAACTAAAGCTTTAGTCAGGGCTGTCCTTGGGATGTGGAGCCGACACGCCGGACTGAGGAGGATCAAGGTCTGAGGGAGTTGGCACGAGTAAATATCCATGAAAATTAAGAAATGGCTTAAAGTGTTGAGGTAATGGGAGCAAGATACTTGAGCAATGGAGGAGATCATCAACAAGAAACCAGGAATCTGAAGCCCAGAGGTGAAGATGTTTCTGAAAAAGATGCTGACATTTCCTTACTAGTGTAGTGCGGGTAAATCTTCTGGCCAGAGTCAACACTGAGGACTGGTGCAGCGGGTATAATTCTGCAGCTGTGAAAGTTGTCAAAAAAGTAAAAGTGTATGTGAAGGACTTGCAGATGCTGGTATAATCCATAGACATAAAAAGCTGGAGCAGGGTCTGAAGAAGGGTCGCGACCCGAAACGTCACCCATTCCTTCTCTCCAGAGATTCTGTCTGTCCCGCTGAATTACTCCAGCTTTGTGTGTCTAAAAAAGCAAAAGCTGTAGGTATAGTAAAGGTGAGATCTCTCACCTCATCATGCTCCTCCCCAGATGACATAAAGTGCCCTTTCTAAATGGTTCTAAACAGTGCCACAGCAGTAGAGTTGCAGCCTTTCCGCGCTTGAAGTGTCAGAGACACGGGCGCGACCCCGACTACGGGCGCTGACTGTATGGGGTTTGTATGTTCTCCTTGTGACCTGCGTGGGTTTTTCTCCGAGCTCTCCGTTTTCCTCCCACACTCCAAAGACGTACAGATTTGTAGGTCAATTGGCCTGGTATAAATGTAAAATTGTCCCTAGTGTGTGTAGGGTAGTGTTAATGTTGCGGGATCACTGGTCGGCACGGACTCGGTGGGTCGAAGAGTCCGTTTCCTCGCTGTATCTCTAAACTAACCTAAAACTAAAAGACATTGTCCTGAAACAGTGACTATTTCACACTGCCGGGCCTGCTGAGTATTTGCAGCAATTTCCATTTTGCTGAAGAATCATGAGACTGAATATTGGCTCCATCTTTGACCTTCAAGCAACGCAGGATATCAATGCAATTAATTCTAGACTTCTCTAATTCCATCTATTAATTTACTAAAACCAACATGATGTGGGTTAAGGGTAGGACCAACAATCTCAGCTGGCATTGGGGATGAGTACTGTATTGGTGGAGCAATGGATAGCAAGTATGTTTGGCAGATTTAACCAGCCACAATTGTCCTGGCTGAGGATCCTGGTGTTAAATTGGAGTAGTCAATTTGTCATTGTTTTTGACATATTTTTGTTTTTGCTGTATCAAAACAGTGAACAATTACTTATACCATATGTGCACAAATGAGTTTCTGCCATTGTGCTTCTTCCCAATGAGGACGTGACATCTATTAATGTGCAAAGATGTATCCAATATACCCAATTTGTGGATTGCGGCAGTTAACTGCTCACCAATTATCTGACTTCACAGCAGAATTAGCCGACAGTTATACTGTGCAGTAAATAACTTTTGTTTTTTGTTTGCTACAACTATATGAAAATATATTTCGTCCTTGTCTATATGCTTCCTATAACTACCATCTACTATATGGGTATTAACTATTTCATTAGTCATAATATACTTTCTATTTATGTTAATGTTATTCAACAACAGATGGTTAATACAAGGCAAACATAATACAAGGGCATTTTGACATTATTCTATCTCACCTTTTAATCGTACCATGGCACCATCCCCTCTCCGAGCCAACCATAAACCCCCCCATTTACTGCTACTAGCGGTAGGGGGCATGGGTGGTGTACTGTGACTTCCCATAGAGGAAACATATAGTCATCTCTGTCCTAATTTTGTAGTGTTTACATTCACCATTCAACACATTCCCAGACAAGAGGTAGTGTGTCTGATCTTATTTGCCGATTCCCACAAACCTCTTCTGCACCTGGTCAACGAGAGATGTCAATTGCCACATCCACACACCCTTCCATTACCTTGTTCAATTCCAATCAAAATTAAGTAAGAAAGGATTTTAATATTTTCTTCCACAATGAGGACGTGACACATCTATTAATGTGCAAAGATGTATTTAAGATACCCAATGTTACACCCAAGGTGGAGGATGCTCCATTTTGTGTAACCCTAATGTTTCAGCCCAGGGTTGTTTGGTATATGTCCTGATGTAGCCTCTATGTAGGTACAGGCTATCTGAAACGTTGACTAAAATCTGCCATGATCAGAGTTGAAGTAGGGGCCAGCATGCTCCTGCACTGGTGGGACAAGGTGATTGAAATAATTCAGTGAGATAGAAGAGCATTGATGAAAAAATTAACCTCCATATCTCTCTCTCTCTCTCTCTCTCTCTCTCTCTCTCTCTCTCTCTCTCTCTCTCTCTCTCTCTCTCTCTCTCTCTCTCTCTCTCTCTCTCTCTCTCTATACGCATCCTGTTGTTAAATTGAAATAGTTATTAATTCATTGTGTTTAAGACATACTTTGGCTGTTGCTTCAGCAAAATATCAAATAAATTATTCTCACAACTAGTAATTACAAATACACGCCCACCATAGCATTTTCTTACAATCTAAACATGACATCTATTAATATGCAAGGATATATATAATACCCAATTTTTCAGCAAGTTAGAGGATGTTACTTTTCTTGTAACTCACGTGTTTCAGCCCAGGGATTGCTTCCTATTTATTATAATCCCAGGAGCGGAGTCATCATTGTAAAATATCTGTGTCCCGTGGGCCAGCCACAAAATGTGGAACTGGATTTCAGCCAATCTGAAATGGTTCATCTGGCATAATAAGATCTAATGTACAAGTAATTCTGCTTTATAATGTGTGCTTCATTGTAAGCAAGCGTCAGTGTTTTGACTGATTTTAAAAGCAATCATGAGATATCTGGTTGCAAACATTTATACAGACATTATTATAGGCCTTTGTGACATCAAACAACTTCTAACAATAAAGGAAACAGGAACCCATCCACATTTCCCACTCTCCCACTGTCAGCTTGAGACCGATCCTTTTTCACCAGCCCCCCTCTCCTGCCTGATTCCCACATCTGCTACTTTCCATAGAGAGCGAAAGTCAGTGAACATATTCAGTGATTAGCTAGGCATGTTACAAAACTTACTTTTAGCGGTGCTGCAGTTCTGCCACTGCCCATGTGCGCGACTTTGGCGCCTTTGTGAAGGGGGCTGGTTTAAAATGCGGTTTTCCCCAGACCATTCAAATCGATTAATCTCAGGGGATTTAGTTGCTGAAGAGTAATCACTCTGACATTTGTTTTATGGAGGTATTTTTAAACTACGCTGAATAATTTAATTGCTAGAGTGAATTAAAAATTATCTTCTAAAGCCGTGAACGCCGACAACGGGACGGATCTTACGTAGGGGACAAAAGAAGGTACACAGTTTATTGTTACATAAAAACGTGCTTCTTAGGAAGCGTTTAATGAAAATTTCATATTGCTAAAAGGCGACTTAAAAAATATACGAACCGGCAGTATTTTTCCTGCCGACTGGGGGTTAAATTCATCGCAAACCGCAACGTTCCAATTGATCGCGTTCCACAAAAACCCACTCGCAAGTTGATTTAAATGGCCATTAATTTACAGGAATTAAATACTAAATTAAATACTAAATTTGGCCTATGAATTCATGACAATGAGATTTAAAAATCATGTTATATTGTGAATTCTTGTGTGAATGTTATTTGGACACTTAGGCTTTTTAAAAATGTTAACATTTTCTTAAGAAATGGATAGATGTTTAGATCTAGTAGTTGAATTTTTTAATTAGCTACAATTAGGTAACTAACTAATCATATGCTTTAATTTCAGGTCATCCAAGTAAGATTATTTCATATTTGTTTCAGAATGCTGCAATCTATAACTGAAAATTTCATTCAGTTCTCATAATTTTTAAGAAAGTTATGAGCTTTAGACTGTCCTTGATCACAGGTTTTGTGTTAAGTCAATGGAAAAGCAATAGCGAACAAGATGCTAATTTCTGAGTATGAAAATGGCCATAACTTTTTTAATACTGTAGATATGAAAGTGAATTAGGTGTCACATTAAACTTTTTATGCTTTATCTGATGGGATAAATTGGAACGATTTTTTAAATCTCAAAATTTTGTAACATTGCTAGATTAGGTGCCACAGATGCCAACATGGAGAATTCATCAGAAGACTGTGCTTGTTCAGACATTGAGCCCTGTATTCAAAACTGTTAGTTGACCCAAGTCGGATACAAAGTGCTGGAATAACTCACCTGCAGCATCTGTGGAGAAAAGGTGTTGGAGACATTTTGGGTTTGAACCCTTCAAACTTCGTATACCTCATCTACTGTATCCAGTGTTCCCGGTGTGGGCTCCTATATATCGGTGAGACCAAGCATAGACTTCCCAATCATTTCACTGAACACCTACGCTCAGGTGACCTGAGATGGTCTACGCGATCTCTCATTTTCCAAATATGTTATCTCCCCTTCACGTTCCCATACTAACTCTTCTGTACTGGGCCTCATACACTATCAGAGTGAGGCCACATGCAAATTGGACGAACGGCACCTCATATTCCGCTTGGGCAGGTTACAACCCAGTGGTATGAACGTTGACTTTTCTAATATCAAGCAACTCCTGCATTCCTCACCCCCTCCCTCCCTCCATCATCAAAGTCATTCTATCAGATCCACTGGTTGCATCCTTGTATCCCTCTTGTTATCACAACTTCCCCAGCCAACAATAGGCCATTATGGGCCTCACCCTTCCTGAGCTCATCTGTTGCTTGCCCTGATTTGTTTCAGCTTTTTCTCACCTCCAGTATACTCCCTTTCTCCAAAGATGCTGCCTGCTGCGTTACTCCAGCATCTGATGTCTATCTTTGGTGTAAACCAGCATCTGCAGTTCCTTTTTACACACGGCCAACCTGAGCCACACCATTGACTGAAGCCTAGAGAGCTCTCCCAGTGACAGACTGCGAGTTCTATGAACTGCAACTGTGTCTTACAAAAAAGAGCAGCTGGACGTATACTCTGAAATTTAGATGGATGCGAGGGGATGTCATTGAAACATATAAGATTATTAAGGGTTTGGACACGTTAGAGGCAGGAAATATGTTCCTGATGTTGGGGTAGTCCAGAACCAGGGGCCACAGTTTAAGAATAAGGGGTAAGCTATTTAGAACGGAGATGAAGAAAAACCTTTTCACACAGAGGGTTGTGAATCTGTGGAATTGTCTGCCAAGGCAGTGGAAGCCAATTCTCTGGATCCTTTCAAGAGAGACTTAGATAGAGCTCTTAAAGATAGCTGAGTCAGGGTATATAGGGAGAAGGCAGGAATGGGGTACTGATTGTGGATGATCAGCCATGATCATATTAAATGGTGGTGCTGGCTTGGACCGAATGGCCTACTCCTGCACCTATTGTCGATTGTCGATTGTAATATACCAACCAGCAGCCTGTATTGGAGGGAGTCATAAGTCAGGCTTATTGCCCATGCAAGCTATCTGTGACCTACGAGGTGAATATGAATATCATCATTATAGATCGGCCAATGTTGACCTGTTGTCCAAGTCCAAAATAGTGAAGGGCAACACAATGAAGGATGGGTTCAGACACCCACCTGTGAAAATATAAGAGTCAGCAAAGTCACATGCAAGCTTAACCAGCTGTCAAAAGAGACACGAGCTTAGAATTCTTCTGAAAATGCCTGCTATTCAGAAACATTCACAACTATTCAAAATATAAAAAATTAACAGACCATTTAAAATATAAGAATTGTTCAAATGTATAAAAATAAAATTTGTGAGAATCTTAGAAACAGCTGTTTATTGAATCCAAATGTAAATCTCTGAAGGCGTGACTATGTTGGAGATAAGTTGGAGACACAAGACACTGCAGATGGCAAAGTCCAAACTCCTGGGGGAACTCACCAGATCAGGTAGCAATGAAATTTTACTTGTTCACACAAAGCTCACAAACTAAACGATATACATGCAGTAATGATAAATCTATCAATAAATATAACCATTAGTGCAAAACAGGAAACAGCTGGTCCATCATTGAACCAAATTTGTTGTGCAATCCAAAGCAGTGCAACAATATATTAGAGTACTATGTGGAAACAAACTACACTTGCGATTATTGTAAAACAAACCCTGCAACATTGAAGTGCGACAAAGCGCACTGTAATGAGCAGACTTTGAAAGGGAGAGCTATTTCCTGGAAATCACATGTTTAAACTCCACTGTGTGGCCAGCACGGAGGGAAATTCCCGCTCACGTGACGTCAGAAAGTTTGACAGCTTTCACTGCAGAAGAGGATGCAAATGAGAGAAGTGAATCCCCATAAATAGGAGCTGACTGGTCCTCTGCAGCAGAACTTAATTCAGCAGAGAGTTGCTGCATTCGGTAGAAGATCCTTACAACAAACATCTCATCAGTGGCACAAAGTGGAAGATGGACAGAGCAGCCAGTGTGACCATCCTCATTCTCCTTCTGTGTGCCGTTACTGCACAGGGTATGTTGAGATGTCTGTACTTGCGGTTTATTCCTTATTGTACTGTAGCACAAAGTATGAGTATATGATTCCCTGGTTCATGTGCTGTTTACAATGTGCAATGCAATTAAACTGCCGTTGTTATACTATATGTTCTTTACAATGCAACATTGTGTGTGAGAAACCTTTAAACTCTTTTCATTGAAATCAAAACCCTCCATATTAATGTAAAACTGATCCAGCAGCCTGACTGCAGAAGTAGAAAGAAATGCACCAGTGAACTGTCTTCTAACTGTAGTTACAATGTTTTCATTGATTGTTGCTGTGCTTTGGTCTTATTGTTTGAGCTTTCCAATGAAATCTTTCCTCAGGTATTCCCATCCTAGGAGCAAATGGACGGTGCCGCTGCACTGGGACCAGCGCTAAAGTTATTCATCCAAAGTCCATCCGGAGCCTGAAATTTATTCCAAGAGGACCTAACTGTGAGAACGCAGAGATAATGTGAGTAAATGAGTCAAAGCATCAACTTCAACCTTACTCCCTCCCTGATTTCATGTTGTGTCATTCAAAAAGAGGCATTGGCGTTTCTGTGAATCATATATTGAATGTCACCTTCTCCTTACAGTGTCACGCAGAAAAATGGGAATAAAGTGTGTGTGGATCCTGAAGCCAAGTGGTTGGAGGTGCTTATAACTGCCAATAAAGGTCAGTGTTTGTGTTTGCCGGAATTCAGACTTCTCCTGTGAATAAATGTAGATGCAGTGATTTACTTTGTCATGTGGGTGCAGACCTCCGTATTAGAGGGAGCTGTGTGCTCCTCCCTGCTAAACATTCCCACTAACATTTGACACTTTGGGCTATTTTGCTCAAGTGCCTTTCAAACACGTGGGGGCAGTAAAATCTGGAATGTCCGCAATTGATTTGACTACATTTGGAATCAGAGCTGAGCCCCAAAGCCTCTTATGAAATTTCATTATTAATGTTCCCAGATGCAGAGATTGGGACCCTGGAAAGCCACCAGCGGTGCTGGCTAGTTTTATGGTCGCTGTCCACAATATGAGACCGGTTGTCAAATGTTTTGGAATGCAATTGAGACCAGACATTGAAGGATGTCTGCTGTTCAAAACAGGGATTTTAAAAATGAAATATTTAATAGTTATCCAAAAAACCCTGTCTGGCTTAAGTCCTCACTCCACCACCTCCAGTTTAAATTTCATTTGGAATATTTTGGAGGACCAAGAAACCAAGAAGTTATCTTCATCTTAGGCTGCAAAATGGAACATAGGGGGAGTGCCCATGACTCGATAGGGTACAAATCAAGCACAATGCTTTGTCTTGGATGGTCTCCAGCTTTGTGATGTTGGAGCTACACAGATCCAGGCAAATGGGAGTATTTATCAAACTTCTGATTTGTGCATTGTGGATAGTGAAAATGATAAATAGGTGTCAGGAGGTCATTCATAGATCTGTTGAACCAGCCAGGTAAATATGGTAGCTAATAAAATTGCCTGGGACAATGGTTGGCACAAATGCTACCTGGCACCTTTACAACTTTGCCTGAATGCTGACATGGTCTTGATATATAATTGCTCAGCGTCACTTGGTGAGGTGTAAAAATGGAATTGAACATTGTATTGAACAGTGCCTTTTAGATAATGCACACTGCAGTATCGATGAGTTGCTTGCAAACTTCCAAGTCATTGCAATCTGCTCCTTTTCAGAGATAGTAATTTTGAAAATTCCCTGAGTTCTGTTGCACTGTATGCTGTATTACTGTGGCTACCAATGCAATTATTCAATTACATTATTCTATTGCGTCTATTTCAGGTGCCAAACAAGGCAATTGAATAAAATGAAGCTGCAATCTGAGAGATTCACTTCCATTCCTGGAGTATCTGCCGGGCAATGAAGGAGGCTCAGCTGTGGGAGTAAACACTCTACTTCACCGTCCAGTGGTTCAGTCCAGTGTATCCTCATCATTGTTCTCTGGGAATGATCTGTGGTTCCTCCCTGTTACAGGGCACGTTTACGCCCCATCACGGTGCATAATTATGCCTGAGCAAACAACTTAACTTGGTGCCAAGTCCAAAGTTTTGTTTGAGATCTGTGGTAATTAAGGTAGAATGTGAACCTGTGCACTCTGTGGAAATGAGATGAATGTCACTTGTTGAAATGTAATACTAGCTATGAAAGTGGGAGGTGATGATTTTAGAATAACTTGAGTTCATAGAATTCCCTGGAGGCATTGTTCAACACGACTGCCGTTCACAAGGGAAGCCAATGATGACCTTGTAGTCTGTACCCTCCCTGAAATTAAGACTAGAGGACCTGTGGAATAATATTCTCCCCCAGTTCTCAGCCCCTCCCTCCACCACAAGCTCTCATGACCCCCAGCTGGTGGCTTGTCAAAAACTATGGCACTGACATGAAAGATGTTTGTTACCACCCAGTGTCCAGGATTGGGAGAACATAAATTAGCTGATATACAGAGTAGAATTATCACTAGTTACCCCTTTAAAATGATCTGACTTAGGATGGTGATGATGGAAACAATTGTTTCCAAGTAAACACATTCCACCTTTTCCATGAAGATATGTTGAAATGTTACATCATCTCAGTAATTTCCAAAGTTAATTTTGCTTTGTCCCATTCTCTGTTTAAAAATCCCATTCACAGATTGTGGTACACTGTAGACAAACATCGTTGAACAAACGTGCTTGTTTCAGTTTGAACAAACGTATTCTTGTTTTAAATTGCAGAACCAAATGCTGCAAATAGCAATTGTGTCGATTTCCAGCTGTGTTTTTGCCAATTGATATTTTAACTGGAACTATGGTGTTTCCTCTGTAAAATGTCAGATTTTAGGATTCATTCAAAGTTTAAAGAAATAAATTCCCTGCGGATGTGATTATTTTGTAATATAACTACTTCAAAAAGGTAGTGCTGCTAATAGTCTGATTATCACTGGAGGAAATGAAATTGTAAATAGGTCTGTATAATGATTAATATAAATCTTTTGCCCTGAGATAACATTCACTGACTGGGTTCAGTTGACCTACAACACATCTGTACAGTTGTATGTATATGAATTTGTCGAGCATTCTTTAAATGTATTTAAGAAAAAAAACAATAAACCAGATTTTCCATGAAAAATATGTAGTCTCCGCATCTGAATTGTCAGTACCTAGTTCTGTGTTTCTATACTTGATCGATGAAACAGAATAGAGAGATGAAATGAGAATTTACCAGTTTGAAGTTTGATCTTTGTTTTATGAGAAGTTGCGATGAGGGATTACGTGAAGAAGCCCGCCAGAACGCATGCGCGTCAATCTTCAAAGTAGCTGTATAAACGCACAGAATAGTTGCTGAACCTAAGCTCTAGAGAGATTGAAAGGTTAGAACTACCGAATGATCTTTATGAGAAGAGGGTTGGGAGTGGAGGGCACGTAATCCCTCATCGCAACTTCTCATAAAATAAAGATCAAACTTCAAACTGGTAAGTTCTCATTTAATCTCTCTATTTTACTTCAAAGTCACGTGAGTGACTACGTGACGATTTCAAAGCTCCGTGGATTCATACTGTGACATAACCTGTGTGAAAACATTAAAACAGATAAATCATTAATGGCAGGAAAAACATGAGGTATTAACATCACAATGCTAACTTGCATACATGGCCATTGCTCTAAACTGGCCTGTAGTCCCACTAGACTGTTGAGTTAGACAATAACGTATGCAAGAAAGTGCATAATTCTATCTGCAACATCCAGACATATTCCACCAAATGTATAATTTGTTAAGCTGCATTATGTAAACCTCATGCTGCATGATGAAAGCGAAACCCATTGTATTGGCTGCTAGTGAGCCATCAGCAATATCTTGAGGGTATTGAAAGAAATAATTATGATCCATATCATAGGCTACTGAGTGCACTTGTATGCCTAATGACCTCCCTGATCTCTGCCGTGGTGGGTATGCTGTCAACCTCAAATGCACACAATCCTGCTCATTTGCTTATGAGATTATTTCTATAACAAGCTACCCTAATGTCAGTATGACATAAAGACTAGGCCAGAGATTGAGCAAGGATATGTTCTTAATGCTGAGATCAGCTGCTGAAAGCATAATCATATTAAGATACTGGTCCCATTAGGGAAATGTTGATGAATATTTGCACAACAAATACTGATATACAATGAGTGTAGGCTATTAGGGTGGTGAAATAAAGGACACCCAGCATAACGTTAGAGAATAGTGGGTGAAGAACTAATCTTTTATGTCCCACTATGGTATAGCAGACATGATAAAGCAGCACAGGAAACTGTCAATTGTGCTGTCCCATAAAGTTTCTCTAGGCTCAAACTGGAAGCCACACAACCTTGTTACTTCCGCGTAGAATTGACTCACACATGTTGTTCCCAAGCTTCTCATACAATCGTGCAGCGCTAGCTGGCCGAGAAGACAGGCTGTCCCAGCCGTCACATGTGAAGGAGTAAATAAGAGTAGCTTCAGCCGTCTGCCATGGCGTGACTGAATAGGCAAACTGGTACTGTTAAATTCCATGTTGCCTTAAATGTAATATTGTCAAAATATCTACCGACAATGCATAAGATTTATCATTTGTAATTTTGCATAATACCCACAACTTGGTGACATAATGCCCTTAATCTGAGAAGGGCATTATAGGCTTTCACCACTAGCTTTGTTATAAACAGCGGAAACTGTGCCTATGCGTATAGATATGACAGAGTATGCAACTACAAGATCTATTCTCTGAGTTAGTTAAATTGCAGATACCCAATCATCCATCTTAAACTGGGTAAGTGAACCCACAATTTGATTAGCCTAATGGTAGCCTGATTCATCCTGCACCATATTTCTGTAATCTTGAGAAATATACCCCTCTAGTCATTGGTCAGACCACACATCCTCGGATGAGTTGTCACTGAATGTATTTGGAACCGCTGTTCCTCCATAGATCCTACGGACAGAATTTTTGTGAGGCTTCGCTATCCGCGGAAGATGCATATCTAGCTATTCATACATATCGCTGATAATATAATCAGCAGCTAACGACTGGAGCTGAACCAGAGTTCCCCTTAAATGTGAGAAAACTAGTTCCCTGTGAACTCTTGACTAAGAGCCACGATGGATACAAAGCGTTTACCTTCAGAGTGGAGATAGTATTATGCAAAGCTGAATCAAAAATTACCTTGCAGACCTTTGACTGTGACTACATGTCTAAATCTCCAGGGTGTATAAGACAATTTGTTGGACGCACCACTCAATCTGGAATAGTGGTATTGAGAAACTATGGGTATTATAAATACATTGTTTAGCAATGTTACAACATTTTGAGATTTTAAAAATCAAGTCTGCAATTTATCCCATCAGATAAAGCATAAAATGAAGTTTAATTTGACACCCAATTCACTTTCATATCTTCAGTATTAAAAAAGTTATGGCCATTTTCATACTCGGAAATTAGCATCTTGTTCCCCATTGACAACTCAAAAGCTGTGATCGAGGACAGTCAAAAGCCCATAACTTTCTTAAAAATTAAGAGAACTCAATGAAATTTTCAGTTATTATAGATTGAAGCATTCTGAAACAAATATGAAACAATCTTACTTGGATGACCTGAAATTAATACATATAATTAGTTAATTACCTAATTGTAGCTAATTACAAAATTCAATTACTTAAGAAAAGATAAACTATTGCCTAAGTGATCTAAACAATCATGATTTTTAAATCTCCATTTTCAAATGGAAGGAATTTAGAGTTTAATTCCAGTAAATTAATTGCCATTTAAATCAACGCGAGTGGGTTTTAGTGGAACGCAGTGGATTGGAACTTTGCGGTTTGCGGTGAATATAACCCACAGTCGGCAGGAAAAATACAGCCAGTTCGTATATATATTTTGTCACCTTTTCGCAACATGAATATTTGATTAAATGCTTCCTAAGAAGCACGTTTTTATGTAAAAATAAACTGTGTACCTTCTGTTTCATGAAGGTCTACCCTGATACAGGGTAACCAAACTGTTCCTACTTGGGACTTACAGAGGTTACTGTGTAAGGCATCTTGCCAATGTCTCTACATCAACCTGATGTTATCCCAGAGACAATGAAAAAACAACCAGACAGCCCATGCTGGTAGTAAACCTTAAGCTGGGTCGACAGACTGCTTAGTCCGTACTGACCTTTGACACTCTCTTAGAGTAGGAGTAAGTTGCACCTTGAACCAGGTGTAACCATCCATATGCCTCGAACTGTCTGTGCATGGTTCTATACTGAACATATTTTGGCGACACCATCTCCCATAGTCTTTGGGTGGGAGGAAAATGCGAACTTTGAACCAAGGCAGCTGCAGGCATATGACTTGAACTGCCTGTGTACGCTTCCGTAATACGGGGCATAATATATATGGCTCCATCTTCATCCATCCGAATGGGAGGACGTATGCAAACCTGAAGCTGGAGCTGCCTCAGGCATGTGTGCATATACTTTAGCACCATCTCCATCACTATGTTCAACCGAGTGGGAGAAATTTCAAACCTGAACCAGGCGTTGCTTCAGGTATATGTGCATATACTGTAGCACCATCTTCACCACTCCGCTCATTTGAGTGGGAAGAAATTTTCAACCCTGAACCAAAAGCTACTGCCTGACATGCCTTAAGACTAAACATTCTTTGTATTATAATTTGATTCATCAGATGTTCGTAATTGAGACAAACCCCAATCTTGTCTGACATAGATGTCCCAAGACTTGGCACTTTGCCCTGAGTTGGGGTTGTCAGGTTGCTCCCTTCAGCAGCCGCCAGGCCTAGCTGTGCAGATCGATGCTCTCTTGGTATCCTCATTTACCAAACAGGCTGCACGTTCTAATGACTCCGAGTCCTGCTCCCTTCCAGTGCCAATGCAGTATACAGGGAAGGACTGGAGCGCCTCTGGCCCCATACGCCAGACAGTGTGGGAGAAATGCTGGAAACCTGCGAGGTGTTTGTCATAGGCAATGACATTTACATGAATGAAAAAACCCAATCCCAATTAAATCAGAGATTTGATCACTTTATTGATATGCATAAAGTTGACGTCTTTGGGAAAGAATCTTCCACAATCCTCTCTAATGAGCGGAAATTACCATGATGCCACCATGTGTAGCTCCCACAGGTGACTGATAGGCACAGCTCAACAAGGCTTCCCAAGCCAGGGGCTCTGGACTGCCATGGCAGGTCCAATTCCACTACACCTTTTTATTGGTGTAAGTGATAATAAATGTTCTTTGTAATTTCTCTCTTTTAAAACATAAACTAAATTGGCATGATAATACATAATTATGATATTTATGATTTATGATATGATATTTAGGACTTCAGCATAATGGTGCAGCTGGTTGAGCTGATGCCGGAGACCTGGGCTTACAGCACCAGACCTGGCTTTGATCATGCCCGCAGATATATCTGTGTGGAGTTTGCAGCTCATAGGATGTATTGGCTATGATAGTCATAAAGGTGAACCTGTGGCAACTATTACAAATGCCAACTCTATTATAGCCATACATTAAAAGAATATACTATATGTGCTGTAACATAGCTGTAGCAGTAACCTAGTTAAATTTGATTGGTGCTACAGCAGGCTGAACTTACCCAAGCGGTCTTTAAAAAACTCACCTGTAGTAATGCCCACAATTTATGAATGTAAGTTAGCTGAAATTGTAACTCTGGCTGCCTGCTCCCAAGTGGAGCTGTGATGTCGGCAGCCTCTATAATTAGGGCCGTCTGCTGAAGACTGTAACGGATACAGCCGTAAACCCAGTTTTAACGAGCTTGTCGGCTCTGAACCGGGTCATTCCCTGCCAAGCATACTAGCGACAACAGCCTCATGAAACCCTTTAACTAGAGCCGCTTGCTTACGTCGGCGACTGAAGCGGCAAAAAATATATACTGAACATTCCAATGGAGCGGCTACTTTTTTGGGGCCCGCTGTAGAAACGGCCTGAAGAAAGCTGACTTACCTGCAGAACAGCGCGGGAGCTGCCCTGACTAGCGCCATGCACTAGATGCAATGACACGCATGCGGTCTGGCGGGCTTCTTCACGTAGTCACTCACATGACTTCGAAGTAAAATGGGGAATGGAGAGCAATGTGACCAGGGCCAAACTGTCACTGTGTCGATGGGATTTCATTTGTTTATTTAGCTCCCCCCTCCCCAACAGAGCATTATACTGGGGAATTCCAGAACAAGGGGTCACAGTTTAAGGATAAGGGGGAAGACTTTTAGGACCGAGATGAGAAGATCTTTTTTCACACAGAGAGTGGTGAGTCTGTGGAATTCTCTGCCACAGAAGGTCATTGAGGCCAGTTCATTGGCTATATTTAAGAGGGAGTTTGTGGCTAAAGGGATCAGGGGGTATGGAGAGAAGGCAGGTACAGGATATTGAGTTGGATGATCAGCCATGATCATATTGAATGGCGGTGCAGGCTCGAAGGGCCGAATATCCTACTCCTGCACCTATTTTCTATGATTCTATGATTCTATACAGGTGTTGGGGCTTACACTAAATATTGACCCTTGAGGATTTTAACAGAATGATACTTGGTCACCAATGCTTGAGAAAGAACTGCTGATGCCGGTTTAAATCGAAGGCAGACATAAAATGCTCGAGTAACTCAGTGGGACAGGCGGCATCACTGGAGAGAAGGAATGGGCGACGTTTCGGGTCTAGCATTTTGTGCCTACCTGCAGTCACCAATGTTATCGTATTCCACAAAATCCCACTCGCAAGATGATTTGAAATGGCCATTAATTTACGGGAATTAAACACTAAATTCCTTCCATTTGGCCTATAAATTCATGACAATGAGATTCAAAAATTATGTTCTATTGTGAATTCTTGTTTGAATGTTGACACTTAGGCTATTTAAAAATGTTAATATTTTATTAAGAAATGGATAGATGTTTAGATCTAGTAATTGAATTTTGTAATTAGCTACAATTAGATAACTAACTAATTATATGCATTAATTTCAGGTCATGCAAGTAAGATTGTTTCATATTTGTTTCAGAATGCTTCAATCTTTAATAACTTTAAAAACTTTTAATTAGAAGTAATGTACATTACAGTAGTATAACCCAAAAGTAACATAATACATTTCATGTACCACTTCTTGTTTTAAACTTTTAGAAGAAAAAAAATAGAGAAAGTTAGATAAGATAGTAATTGCGTGAAAAAGTGAGAAGGAAAAACCAGTAGAAATGTAGAACACGAGAAAGAATAAATTTAAAAGAATAATTAAATAAAAGGAAAGAGAAAAATAGAAAAATGAAACTATAAGAAAATAAAATGAGATAAAAGGGATGTACCTACTTTTTATCTTTACACACCCCTCACCAGGTCCTGAAACCGTTTATTTTCAAAGTTATGTTGCACCCTATGCTTGTAATGTCGATAAATGGAGACCAAATCTTTTGGAATTGGTCTGATTTGTCTACTAGGACGAATCTCATATCTTCGAGCTGTAACATTTCTGACATATTTGAAATCCACATTTTTACCGTTGGTGTGGGAGCGTTTTCCAGAATTTAAGTATGTTTTTCTTTTGACATTATTAAGCCATAATTAAGGAAGCTCTATTGGAACGAAGTCAGCTCAAAGCCAACTTCCATTGTTCCAAAAATAATCAATTCTGCGTTCGGTTTCAGTTTTATTTTTAATAATTTTGTAAAAATTTCAAAGATTTCATTCCAAAATTTTAGGATTTTTATGCCAAAAACAAAGGAATGTGCTATATTTGCTTCTTGAGATAGACATTTATCACAAATGGGGGAGACATTTGGAAAGATTTTACTTATTTTAGTTTTCGAATAGTATAAAACCGTATAACCATATAACAACTACAGCATGGAAACAGGCCCTCTCGGCCCTTCCAATCCGTGCCGACCATTTGTTTTCCCCTAGTCCCATCTACCTGCACTCAGACCATACCCCTCCATTCCCTTGCCGTCCATATACCTATCCACTTTACTTTTAAATATTAAAATCGATCCTGCCTCCAGCACTTCTGCTGGAAGCTCATTCCACACAGCCACCACCCTCTGAGTAAAGAAGTTCCCCCTCACATTACCCCTAAACTTCTATCCCTTAATTCTCATGTCATGCCCTCGTGTTTGAATCTTCCCTACCCTCAATGGGAAAAGCTTATCCACGTCAACTCTGTCTATCCCTTTCATCATTTTAAAGACCTCAATCAAGTCCCCCCTTAACCTTCTGCGCTCCAAAGAATAAAGACCTAACTTGTTCAACCTTTCTCTGTAACATAGTTGCTGGAACCCACGCAACATTCTAGTAAATCTCCTCTGTACTCTCTCTATTTTGTTGACATCCTTCCTATAATTAGGCGACCAAAATTGTACACCATACTCTAGAATTGGTCTCACCAATGCCTTGTACAATTTTAACATTACTTCCCTACTCCTATATTCAATGCTCTGATTTATAAAGGCCAGCACACCAAAGGCTTTATTTACCACCCTATCAACATGCGATTCCATCTTCAGGGAACTATGCACAGTTATTCATAGATCTCTCTGTTCCACGGCATTCCTCAATTCCCTACCATTTACCATGTACATCCTATTTTGATTTGTCCTGCCAAGATGTAGCACTTCACACTTATCAGCATTAAACTCCATCTGCCATCTTTCAGCCCACTTTTCCAAATGGCCCACATCTCTCTGTATACTTTGAAATTCTACTTCATTATCCACAACACCACCTATCTTAGTATCATCTGCATACTTACTTATCCAATTTTCCACCCCATCATCCAAATCATTGATGTAAATGACAACCAACAGTGGACCCTCCACAGATCCCTGAGGCACCCCACTGGTCACCGGCTTCCAACCTGACATACAGCCATCCACCATTACTCTCTGACATCTCCCATTCAGCCACTGTTGAATCCATCTTGCTACTCCGCCATTAACACCCAAAGATTGAACATTCTTAACCAACCTTCCATGGGGAACCTTGCCAAAGGCCTTACTGAAATCCATATAGACAATATCCACTGCTTTACCCTCTGTCATAGCTCCTGCTATTTCTACACTAACTTCCCTCAATGTCCTAGGGAATATCCTGTCGGGACCTGGAGACTTATCCACTTTTATATTTTTCAAACGTGTCAGTTCTCCTCTTTGAATCTCATAGTTTCCATACTCTACTTTTTTCCCTTACCTCACAGAGTTCAATATCCTTTTCCTTGGTGAATACCGAAGAAATGAAATTGTTCAATATCTCCCCCATCTCTTTTGGCTCTGCAGATAGCTGTCCATTCTGGCTCTCTAATGGTCCAATTTTATCCCTCGTTATCCTTTTGCTATTAATATAGCTGTAGAAACGCTTTGGATTTACTTTCACCTTTCTTGCCAAAGCAACCCCGTATCTTCTTTTAGCCTTCCTAATTTATTTCTTAAGATTCTTTTTACATTCTTTATACTCCTCTAGCACCTCATTTACTCCATGCCTCCTATAATTATTGTAGATATCTCTCTTTTTTTGAAACAAATGTCCAATTTCCCTTGAAAACCATGGCTCTTTCCAATTTTTACTATTTCCTTTCAACCTAACAGGGACATAAAGATTCTGTACTCTTACAATTTCACCTTTAAATGTCCTCCATTTCTCTTCTACATTCTTCCCATAAAACAAAGTGTCCCAATTCACTCCTTTTAAATCCTTACGCATTCCCTCAAAGTTAGCCTTTCTCCAATCAAAAATCTCCACTGGTGATCACTGGTCCCGAAGTGCTCACCAATGCATACCTCCATCACAAAAATATAATCAGGGCATTTAATTTAGTAAGTAGGGACATATAATTTGCATTAAATAAAGAATAAATATTTTCTGGTGATTTATATTCCCAAGTATTTACATTTTTATGTAGCAATTTTAAAAGGGAATTTTAACAGGTGTGTCGAGTCTTGAGGTTTTAATCATCATAATTTCACTTTTATTCGAATTTATTCTGTATCCTGAAAATGATCCAAATTCCTCTATTAGATTTAATATATTAGGTTTGCTGATTTGTGATTTTGTAATATACAGTAGTACATCATTTGCGTATAATGATATTTTGTTATTTGAGTATTTTGTATTATAACCATGGATATTTGTATGTGTTCTAATGTTTTCAGCTAGAGGTTCTATTACAAGAGCAAATAGCAGAGATAATAGTGAGCATCCCTGTCTATTGCCCCTGGATAATTGAAATTTTGGAGACAACATGTTATTAGTTAATATTCTAGCAGTGGGCCTGTCATATAATAGTTTTACCCATGAGATTAAATTCTCTCCCATTTGAAATTTTTGCAATACTTTAATGAGGTAGTCCCATCCCATTTGATCGAATGCTTTTTCTGCGTCGAATGAAATAATTGATAAGTCTTGTTCATTAGTTTTATATGAATGCATTATATTAAACAGTATCAAATTATTGCATGAGTATCTCTTGGGTATAAACCCCGTTTGATCCGTATTTATTAATTTGCTAACATATTTACTTTATCTTCTTGCTAATGTTTTCACTAATATTTTTTGATCTGTATTTAACAGTGCAATGGCTCTGTATGAGCCAGGGTCTTCTAAATCTTTATCTTTTTTAGATATAAGTGTAATCGTTGATTCCGCTAATGTTTCTGGTAATGTTTGTTCTTTGAAAGTGTATGTATACATTTTATGTAAATGTGGTGGAATTATCTCATAAAATCTTTTATAAAATTCTTTACTAAATCCATCCAGTCCTGGTGTTTTGCTATTCTTCAATGAGTTTATTGTTTCTTCTATTTCCTTATTTGAGACCTGTGCTCCTAATTTCTCTTGTTCGAGCAGATTTAGTTTTGGGAGATTACAGTTATCCAAGAACTCTATAACTTTAGTACTATCTGCTGGCGTTTTAGATGTATATACATTATGATAAAATTGAGCAAATCTTTTATTAATATCCTTAGGTGATGTTAACAATTCACCTTTATCTGATTTAATCTTTAAAATCGTATGATCTTTTTCCCGTTTTTTCAGTTGACATGCCAAAAGTTTATGTGGTTTATCATCAAATTCAAAAATTTCCTGTTTTGTAATTTGAAATATTCTTATATCTTTTGCAGCTAATATTCTGTTTAATTTAAATTTCAATATTGTTATTTTATTATGTTTATCTATAGTGGGCTCTTTATCATTATCTGGGTCCAATTGTATAATTCGTTCTTCTAACTGTATTTGTTCATTCTTGTTCTTTTTATTTTGAAAAGCTTGATATGAAATTATAGTTCCTCTGATAAATGCTTTAAAAGATTCCCATAGTAAAGAGGGTGAAATATCTGGGGTGTCGTTGGCCTCAAAAAAAAGTTCCATCTGCTGTTTTAGATATATACCACTTTGTGGATCATTTAGGATTTGAGGATTAAACTTCCAAAACGATTTTTTATTAGGCATTCCTTCAAGTCAAAAAAAAAAAGTTAACAGGCAGTGATCAGAGATGATGCTGTTATTATATTTTGTGTTCATTTTGTTAGGAATTAATTTTGTTGTCCACTAAATAATAGTCAATGCATGAATTAGTTTTGTGTACCATTGAGTAAAACGAGTATTCCCTTCCAGCTGGGTTAATGATCCTCCAAACATCTGTTATAATTGTGTTTTTTATGTATGTATTTAGGAGTTCACTAGTTTTAGATTTTATGTTACTCCTCTTTTGTTGAGCAGATTTGTCCAGGTACGGATCTAAAACGCAATTAAAGTCTCCCACAATTTTCACATTTTGATAATTAAACTCTGAAATTATATTCAGGATTTTAGTAAAAAATTGGGGATTATCAAAATTAGGTGCATAAATATTTACCATGGTGATTGGGGTAGAGTGGATCTCTCTGATAACTATGAGATATCTCCCTTCTTTATCTGTTATGATATTCTTTGATTTAAATGGTACACCTTTACGAATAATAATTGCCGTAACTCTAGATTTAGAGATATATGAAGACTGATATGTTTGACCTATCCAATTTGCCTTCAATCTAGTCTGAGCTTGCAGTTTCAGGTGTGTTTCTTGTAAGAAAATTATGTCTGAATTAAGTGATTTCAATTGTGCGAGAATCTTACCCCTTTTAATTGGTTCATTAGCACTCCTTATGTTCCAACTGCAAAATGTGATTCCTCCAAGTTTTTTTTGTTTATCGTCTTGCATTTTTAAATTACTTTGATACCTTTAAGTCATACGGTGCAACAAAATACCCCAGGACTCTGGGTGTTGGGGGAGCATTCGCTGCTATTAAATGCTGTTGGTACATCCCTTTTAAAATTGTCCTTAAGCAAAAAGACAAAAAAGTGTGAAATAATATGACAAAAAAAAATTAAAAAAGTGGTATTACAGTATCTAAAAATAATGACACCGTAACAAAATAGCCACAATGGTGGTAGTTACAAATTTATTCCGTTGTTAATATATATTTAGCTCCGCTTCCTTGACAAATCTTGCAAAAGAGAGGAGCGGCCAATTCAAAACCAAATTATATATCACAAAATTACAATATATATATATCTAATTAAGTCTTATCTGATAAAGTCTTCAGATTATCTATCATTTACTTATGCTAACAGTTTTTACATTTGCTTCACATTCAATAATAATAAACTGCTGGTTGAAAGGGGTTAACCAGAGTCAGACTCCTGGCTGTTTGCCAAGCGACTGAATTTTCTCACATCCTCTCAAGCATAACTGGAACTGGAACCTAGTATCTTATATGTTAGTTTTTTTAGTATGTTAATAATCTATTTCCTTATATTTAGCCCCCCCCCCCTTCCCCTCCCCAGGGGGAGTCAATCATTATAATACATTATTACATTATACCATTTCAACAGTTCATATTAAATTCAATTGCTATTGCTATGTTAATTCAGTAGTTTCTGTGTTAATGTAGAATTAAAAGTATAAAATACTTTAATTCAAAAAGTTTAGTTTCAAGTCCATTTGTATTAAATTCTCCGTTCAGCTGCACCCTTGTTATTCCATATTTCATTCAAGGTGGAACAAAGAATGTCCTTGAATTCGTATTCCAAAGAAGATAAGATGTCTTGACTCGTGGAGAAGCTCCGCCATCTTAGTCTTTTAAAAAGTCATATTTCTCAGCTTCCCCTCCGCCGATATCTGTAGAATAAAGAACCTTGTCCTGGCAGTCGTGATGATTTACTTAGCCACTTATTTCTTTTACGATGCCTTGAGCATGTTTGTATGCTGCTTCTGGGTCAGTAACGCACGTTCGATACCCTTATAGGTAACCCTTATTTTTGCAGGGTACATTATACAATATCTTACATTTTGATTTCCTTTCAGGATCTGTCATGTCTTTGAAAACAATTCTTGTTTTTTGGCGATTTCAATAGGATAATCTCTGAATAGTCTAATAGTATCCTCCCCAAACATCATATTCTTTCTGTATAGGAATATCTTCCAAAGCTGAAATGTCATGAAATTTCACTATTATCTGTCTTGGGGGGGGGGGGGGGGGGGGGGGGGGGGGGGGGGGGGGGCGGGCTCCTTGCCTTGATTGTGCTCTTCGCACCCGATGAGCCACATCTATTTTTGGTTCGACAGGCAGGTTGAATACTTGCTTAAGTAAGTTGGCAGCGAACTCACGAGGATCATTCCCCTCCTTTCCCTCTGTCACTCCAACTATTCTTAAATTCTGCAGTCTTGTACGTGCTTCCAAATCAAGGCATTTAGCAGTCAATTTAGCCAATTGCCCCAAGACATGCTCCTGATCTTTCTTCGTTCTCTGCATATCTTCAGATATTTCTAACATAGATGTTTCCATATCTTTCATAGCAGTCTGATATGCTGTAGTAGTTTGGAGAACAGAGTCAAACTTCTCCTTGCAATCTTTTTCCACCCGATCAATTTTCACCAATTGAGTCAATAATTTTCTGATTCCCAAAATTAATGTTCTCCAGCATACTTTTATTCCCAGAAGCAATCTCACCACTTAAATCTCATACCGACTGCTTTCTTTCTTCCAGCTCTTTGCCCTTTGTAGCCATTTCAGCCTTTGCCCTTGTAGCCATTTCAGAGGCTAATTCAGAGGTTAATTCTTCAGATGCTTGCTGATTTTTCAAAATATGTTTTGTAATGGATCTTTTGACCACCGTTATTTTCGCAGCAATTTCTGATGACGTCACCCGCGCGTAAGTATTTTAAAATCAGTCCCGTCTTACAAACCGGCTTTTTACGTGAATTATCGCATATTTTGGGTGCGGAGCTAAATGCTGCGCCTGTTCAGTGCACCATGGCGCCACTGGAAGTCTTCTATCTATGATAACTGACAATTTATTTCAGTTTTCTTAATTTTTAAGAAAGTTATGGGCTTTTGACTGTCCTCGATCACAGCTTTTGTGTTAAGTCAATGTAAAAGCAATAGGGAACAAGATGCTAATTTCTGAGTATGAAAATAGCCATAACTTTTGTAATACTGAAGATATGAAAGTTAATTAGTTTTGCTTCCAGTTCCTCGTGCTGGCGAGAGCAGGAACAGGGAGATACGGGACCTGAATGTGTGGCTGAGTAACTGGTGCAGGGGGCAGGGATTTAGATTCTTAGATCACTGGGATCTGTTTTGGAGTAAGGGGAAACTGTACAAAAGGGACAGATTGCACCTTAATAGGTGGGGGACCAGCATTCTGGCAGGCAGGTTTGCCACTGCTACACGGGTGGTTTTAAACTGAATAAGGGGGGGTGGGGTGTCAAATGGGATAGTCGAGGATGGAGTTAAAGTGAAAGAGAGTAAAGGGATGGTTAATGACCCCAGAATTAACGGGAAAGGAAGCTCACAAAGGAATAGGAGAGTATGGCCAAGTGTAATAGGGATCGATGTGAAAGGTGAGATGCGTAAGGAATTAAACGTATTGTATATGAATGCGCAAAGTATAAGAGATAAAGTAGATGAGCTTGCGGCTCAGTTAGAGGTTGGTAGATATGACATTGTGGGGATTACTGAGACGTGGCTGCAGGAAGATCTGGCATGGGAACGTAATATTCAGGGTTATCTATCCTATAGAAAGGACAGGCAGGTGGGCAGAGGAGGAGGGGTAGCTCTGCTGGTGAGGGATGGAATTCAGTCCCTTGCGAGGGAAGACATAGGGACTGATGAGGTAGAGTCACTGTGGATTGAGTTGAGGAATTGTAAAGGCAAGAAGACACTAATTGGTGTTATCTACAGACCCCCAAATAGTAGCTCGGATGTAGGGTGTAAGTTGCAGCAGGAGTTAAAACTGGCATGTAACAAAAGTAAGGGGTTGGACAGGCTAGATGCAGGAAGATTGTTCCAGATGTTGGGGAAGTCCAGGACAAGGGGTCACAGCTTAAGGATAAGGGGGAAATCCTTTAAGACCGAGATGAGAAAGACTTTTTTCACACAGAGAGTGGTGAGTCTCTGGAACTCTCTGCCACAGAGGGTAGTTGAGGCCAGTTCATTGGCTATATTTAAGAGTGAGTTGGATGTGGCCCTTGTGGCTAAGGGGATCAGAGGGTATAGAGAGAAGGCAGGTACGGGATACTGAGTTGGATGATCAGCCATGATCATATTGAATGGCGGTGCAGGCTCGAAGGGCTGAATGGCCTACTCCTGCACCTAATTTTTATGTTTCTATGTTTCTATGTAATGCCACTGTGATGCTGGGGGATTTCAATATGCAGGTAGACTGGGAAAATCAGGTTGGTTCAGGACCTCAAGAAAGAGAGTTTGTAGAAAGCCTCCGAGATTGATTCTCAGAACAGCTTGTAATGGAGCCGACCGGAGAAAAGGCAATTCTGGATTTGGTGTTGTCCAATGAACCAGATATGATAAGAGAACTCGAGGTAAAGGAATCGCTTGGAGGTAGTCATCATAATATGATTAGTTTTAATCCGCAATTTGAGAAGGAGAACGTTAAATCGGAAGTGGGTGATGCAGTTGATCAAAGGGGATTATGAAGGCATGAGGGTGGAGCTGGCCAAAGTAGACTGGAAAGGGATCCTAGCAGGAATGATGGTGGAACAGCAATGGCAGGAATTTCTGGGCATAATCCGGAAGACGCAGGATCATTTCATTCCAAAAATGAACAAGAGAAGTTAGGGATAGAATAAAACTAAAAGAAAAGATGTATAACGCAGCAAAGAGTAGCCGGAAGCCAGAGGATTGGGAAACTTTCATAGGACAACAGAAGGAAACAATATGGGCACTACGGGCTGAAAAGATGAAGTACGAGGGGAACCTGGCCAGGAATATAAAGAAGGACAGTAAAAGCTTCTTTAGATATGTTAAAGGAAAAATAGTAGCAAAGTCAAATGTGGGTCCCTTGAAGGCAGACACGGGTGAAATTATTATGGGCACCAAGGAAATGGCAGATGAGTTGAATAAGTACTTCGGATCTGTCTTCACTAAGGAGGACACAAACAATCTCCCAGATGTACTGGAGGACAGAGGATCTAAGGGGGTAGAGGAACTGAAATAAATTTTCATTAGGCGAGAAATTGTATTGGGTAGGGAATGGGACTGAAGGATGATAAATCCCCTGGGCCTGATAGTCTGCATCCTAGGGTCCTCAGGGAGGTGGCTCTGGAAATATTGGTGATCATTTTCCAATGTTCAATAGATTCAGGATCAGTTCCTGTGGGTTGGAGGATAGCTAATGTTATTGCACTTTTGAAGAAAGGAACAAGAGAGAAAACGGGGAATTACAGACCAGTTAGCCTGACTTCGGTGGTGGGAAAGATGCTGGAGTCAATTATTAAAGAGGTAATAATAGGGCATTTTGTTTCGCCGAACACCTCCGCTCGGTCCGCAATAACCAAGCCGACCTCCCGGTGGCTCAGCACTTCAACTCCCCCTCCCATTCCGTATCCGACCTCTCGGTCCTGGACTCATCCACGGCCAGAGTGAGCAACACTGCAAGTTGGAGGAACAGCACCTCATATTCCGCTTGGGGAGTCTGCATCCTCTGGGCTTGAACATTGAATTTTCTCAATTCTGTTAACCCTTGCTGTCTCCTCCCCTTCCCACCTCTCCCTCAGCCCTCGGGCCCTGGCATTCCCTTTATCTCTAGCTCCCTCCCCCACCCTAGTCGCACTAGCTTCTCATTTTCACACCACAAACAGCTTACTTTTTTGCATATCTTTCATTCATTGTTCTTTATCTCTCCACATCACCATCTATATCTCTCGTTTCCCTGATCCCTGACCAGTCTGAAGAAGGGTCTTGACCCGAAACGTCGCCTATCTCCTTCGCTCCTTAGATGCTGCTGCACCCGCTGAGTTTCTCCAGCCTTTTGTGTACCCATGAAAGCAATTCATCCTGAATCCCAAGGGATTGCCTGGGTGCAAGGACACCTGCCAGAGTGGATATAGGAGGCAGAACACCTTGCCTACGGCTCACTGGTAAACTAGACGTGTTCTTATCATCATAGTCTCAATCAAGTAATTGTTTTTAGAAATGTTTTTCATCATTTTCTCTAAAGATTGTTTTAGACACGATGACCTGGAGTGTTCCCCAAGCATCGCCCAACCCTGACCACCACAAAACTCACCTGCCTGCTGTGTGCTGACCTTGCCCCTCATTCCCGGTGATAATATCTCTGACCAGCCATCTCCTCCAAACCAGGACTAAATCTATGGCAGAGATTGTTAATGCTGAGATCCTGCAGCAATAGTCTCTTCCCTACATCAACACTGACATCAGCCTTGTAGATATAGTGCAGTAGACAGCAGGCATTGTATGAATGTGGTCCAGATAGTAACATGGGTTCTTAATTCAGGCTCAGTCCTTCATGGGAGGTGTCCAACTCATAAACCACTGCCAGGATCATTCAAACCCAAAACGTATGTATACCCAGTCTCCAGAATGAGAGCCTGCAAGAGTAATGTTCATATTAAAGAGGAGTATTGGGTTATCTTAACATAGCACGTCCTATCATTGTGATCATAAGATAAGAAGACCTCGAAGTAGATCTAGGCCATTCATTCCCTCTCAACCCCATTCTCTTGTCTTCCACCCTTTACTAATCAAGAACCTATCAATGTCTGATTTAAAAACACCCAATCTCCCTAGGCCACCATTGTTGAGAAAATCAATTCACCACAGGGATTTTTAATTTAGTTTAGAGATACAGCGCGGAAGCAGACCCTTCGGCCTACCGAGTCCGCGCCGACCAGCGATCTCAGCACACTAACAATATCCTACACACACCAGGGACAATTTACAATTATACCAAGCCAATTAACCTACAAACCTGCACACCTTTGGAGTGTGGGAGGAAACTGGAGCTCCCAGAGAAAACCCAGGTCACAGGAATAACATATAAACTCTGTACAGACAAGCACCCATATTCCCCGTGTCTCTGGCACCATAAGGCAGCAACTCTATCTCTGCGCCACCATGCCGCCCTTCCGCAGAGTTCAATCATTGTCACTTTATTGACTAATGCAGTTAAATTATGATTACACCGGGTCCTTCTCTGCAACCTGTACAAAATAGTTCTGTGGTCCCGAAAGGGCTGCGTTAAAATGTAACATAGACAAATATGGGAAGCAGTTGCGAGGAGAAAAGGAAGCATTTTCTGGCTTTCGGAGGCACTTGATCCTGAAAGCTGTAGGAATCCAAGTTGTGTTTGTCCCTAAAATATAACAGGGTGGGTCCCAATTACAAAAAATCGGTGGGGCTGAACTTGTTGATTTTGTCAAAACTCTGGTAAATATTTATCTATTTCAAAAGAATTCAACATCTTATTCAAGTTGTTTCAGCCCAGGTTTGTTTGGTATATGTCCTGATGTAGCGTCCATGTAGGTACAGGCCATCTGAAACGTTGACTAAAATCTGCCATGATCAGAGAGAAGTTGGGGCCAGCATGCTCCTGGGATTATAATAAAGTCAACGCATGATTTCCAGCAGAAGGTCACAAGGTCATTGGCGGCAACATGTGTCATGCAACATGGAAAGATATGGTGATCAGTAATCTGGGGAGATTCTTATTATTGATTGTAATATGTTGCCTATGATTAGCAGACAGAAGAAAAGACAGATTTTGGATTATAATCAACATCCAGGATGAAACAGTTTGATTTCCTGGAATTCACAAGGGATAAAACACACTGGCTGCATCCTGACACTGGAATTCCCTCACCCCTGCACAAAGCCGGGGAGGGAGGAGTCAACGTGACTGAAGCCTCCGCACTTCACAAATCTGAAACTTGAAACCGAAACTTGAATCAGATCCAGAAAGCCCTAAAGATGCTATTTCATCACTCATGGACGGTGAACTTAATGAACATCTGTTGTTGCAGAAACTGCTCCAGCAAAACATTTTAAACTATCAGAAGAGCTATCAAAACTTGCAGGGCAATACAGGCTGCTCAGTTCACCTGCAGTTCACTCCATGCAGTGCTACGAGAGTTTACATTCACCTGTAAATCTAAAGGATTTCAATATCCCATTGCATTTGTGTATTCGTCAGGTAGTGAAGTGGGGATGGGTTAAATAAGTTCCATGGTGGAAAATCATACATTGAGATTTAATAGAGTACAATATCTTTGGCAATATGTGTTGGTTTGTTTAGTGCTGGTGATTCCAGTTGCTTACAAAAGGCCCCGGATCGGAGGGAGATATAACAATTACAGCACGGAGACAGGCCCTCTCGGCCCTTCCAGTCTGTGCCGACCATTTGTTTTCCCCTAGTCCCATCTACCTGCACTCAGACCATACCCCTCCATTCCCTTCACGTCCATATACCTATCCACTTTACTTTTAAATGTTAAAATCGATCCTGCCTCCATCACCTCTGCTGGAAGCTCATTCCACACAGCCACCACCCTCTGAGTAAAGAAGTTCCCCCTCACGTTACCCCTAAACGTCTGTCCCTTAATTCTCATGTCATGCCCTCTTGTTTGAATCTTCCCTACCCTCAATGGGAAAAGCTTATCCACTCAACTCTGTCTATCCCTTTCATCATTTTAAAGACCTCAATCAAGTCCCCCCTTAACCTTCTGCGCTCAAAAGAATAAAGACCTAACTTGTTCAACCTTTCTCTGTAACATAGTTGCTGGAACCCTGGCAACATTCTAGTAAATCTCCTCTGTACTCTCTCTATTTTGTTGACATCCTTCCTATAACTAGGCGACCAAAATTGTACACCATACTCCAGAATTGGTCTTACCAATGCCTTGTACAATTTTAACATTACTTCCCTACTCCTATATTCAATGCTCTGATTTATAAAGGCCAGCACACCAAAGGCTTTCTTTACCACCCTATCTACATGCGATTCCACCTTCAGGGAACTATGCACAGTTATTCCTAGATCCCTCTGTTCCACAGCATTCCTCAATTCCCTACCATTTACCATGTACGTCCTATTTTGATTTGTCCTGCCAAGATGTAGCACTTCACACTTATCAGCATTAAACTCCATCTGCCATCTTTCAGCCCACTTTTCCAAATGGCCCAAATCTCTCTGTAGACTTTGAGAATCTACTTCATTATCCACAATACCACCTATCTTAGTATCATCTGCATACTTACTTATCCAATTTTCCACCCCATCATCCAGATCATTGATGTACATGACAAACAACAGTGGACCCAACACAGATCCCTGAGGCACCCCACTGGTCCACCGGCTTCCAACCTGACAAACAGCCATCCACCATTACTCTCTGACATCTCCCATTCAACCACTGTTGAATCCATCTTGCTACTCCGCCATTAAACACCCAAAGATTGAACCTTCTTAACCAACCTTCCATGGGGAACCTTGTCATAGGCCTTACTGAAATCCATATAGACAACATCCACTGCTTTACCCTCATCAATTTCCCTAGTTACCGCTTCAAAAAATTCAAGAAGGTTTGTCAAACATGACCTTCCAGGCACAAATGCATGTTGACTGTTCCTGATCAGACCCTGTTTATCCAGATGCTTATATATATTATCTCTAAGTATCCTTTCCATTAATTTGCCCACCACTGACGTCAAACTAATAGGTCTATAATTGCTAGGTTTATTCTTTGAACCCTTTTTGAACAATGGAACAACATGCGCAGTACGCCAATCCTCCGGCACTATTCCCGTTTCTAATGACATTTGAAATATTTCTGTCATAGCTCCTGCTATTTCTACACTAACTTCCCTCAATGTCCTAGGGAATATCCTGTCAGGACCTGGAGACTTATCCACCTTTATATTTTTCAAAAGTGTCAGTCCTCTTTGAATCTCATAGTTTCCATAGCTACTCTACTTTTTTCCCTTACCTCACGGAGTTCAATATCCTTCTCCATGGTGAATACCGAAGAAAAGAAATTGTTCAATATCTCCTCCATCTCTTTTGGCTCTGCAGATAGCTGTCCATTCTGGTTCTCCAATGGTCCAATTTTATCCCTCGTTATCCTTTTGCTATTAATATAGCTGTAGAAACCCTTTGGATTTACTTTCACCTTTCTTGCCAAAGCAACCTCATATCTTCACTGATGTCTGAACAAGGGAAGATTGCAGGACAACCCGGGGAAGAGAGGGAATGGTGATGGTGAATCCAGCTGGGACAAACAGATTGTGAGTGAAGGGAGGGGGTTGAAGATGTATTACATTTTGAATTGAACTGAATCGTATTGTTGGGATCAGAGTAGCTATTATGTTACTTTAGGAATAGAAAGGCACAGGTAGCCTGAATCCACAGAAACTAAAGCTTTAGTCAGGGCTGTCCTTGGAGCCGACACGCCGGACTGAGGAGGATCAAGGTCTGAGGGAGTTGGCACGAGTAAATATCCAGGAAAATGAAGAAATAAGGCTTAAAGTGTTGAGGTAATGGGAGCAAGATACTTGCGCAATGGAGGAGATCATCAACAAGAGACCAAGGATCTGAAGCCCAGAGGTGAAGATGTTTCTGAAAAAGATGCTGACATTTCCTTACTAGTGTAGTGCGGGTAAATCTTTTGGCCAGAGTTTTATAATTCTGCAGCTGTGAAAGTTGTCAAAAAAGTAAAAGTGTATGTGAAGGACTTGCAGATGCTGGTATAATCCATAGACATAAAAAGCTGGAGCAGGGTCTGAAGAAGGGTCGCGACCCGAAACGTCACCCATTCCTTCTCTCCAGAGATTCTGTCTGTCCCGCTGAATTACTCCAGCTTTGTGTGTCTAAAAAAGCAAAAGCTGTAGGTATAGTAAAGGTGAGATCTCTCACCTCATCATGCTCCTCCCCAGATGACATAAAGTGCCCTTTCTAAATGGTTCTAAACAGTGCCACAGCAGTAGAGTTGCAGCCTTTCCGCGCTTGAAGTGTCGGAGACACATGCGCGACCCCGACTACGGGCGCTGACTGTATGGGGTTTGTATGTTCTCCTTGTGACCTGCTTGGGTTTCCTCCGAGCTCTCCGTTTTCCTCCCACACTCCAAAGACGTACAGATTTGTAGGTCAATTGGCCTGGTATAAATGTAAAATTGTCCCTAGTGTGTGTAGGGTAGTGTTAATGTTGCGGGATCACTGGTCGGCACGGACTCGGTGGGCTGAAGAGTCCGTTTCCTCGCTGTATCTCTAAACTAACCTAAAACTAAAATACATTCTCCTGAAACAGTGACTATTTCACACTGCCAGGCCTGCTGAGTATTTGCAGCAACTTCCATTTTGCTGAAGAATCATGGGACTGAATATTGGCTCCATCTTTGACCTTCAAGCAACGCAGGAGGTAAATGCAATTAATTCTAGACTTCTCTAATTCCATCTGTTCATTTACTAAAACCAACATGATGTGGGTTAAGGGTAGGACCAACAATCTCAGCTGGCATTGGGGAGGAGTACTGTACTGGTGGAGCAATGGATAGCAAGTATGTTTGGCAGGTTCAACCAGGCACAATTGTCCTGGCTGAGGATCCTGGTGTTAAATTGGAGTAGTCAATTTGTCATTGTTTTTGACATATTTTTGTTTTTGCTGTATCAAAACAGTGAACAATTACTTATACCATACATGCACAAACGAGTTTCTGCCATTGTGCTTCTTCCCAATGAGGACGTGACATCTATTAATGTGCAAAGATGTATCCAATATACCCAATGTTACACCAAGCTGGAGGATGCTCCATTTCTTGTCACCCTCGTGTTTCAGCCCAGGAATTGTTTGGTATTTGTGGAAGAAATTAATTTAGAGGGAAACTAAAATAAAATGAAAAGCGGAGACTTCACAGGTTTGCTTCAAGAGACTTTATTGCATGATATCATGGAGAGATTGCGGCAGTTAACTGCTCACCAATTCTCTGACTTCACAGCAGAATTAGCCGACAGTTATACTGTGCAGTAAATAACTTTTGTTTTTTGTTAGATACAACTATATGAAAATATACTTTGTCTTTGGTTATATGTTTCCTATAACTACCATCTACTATATGGGTATTATTATTTAATTAGTCATAATATACTTTCTATTTATGTTAATCTTATTCAACAACAGATGGTTAATACAAGTCAAACAGAATACAAGGACATTATTCTAGCTCACCTTTTAATCGTACCACAGCTCCATCCCCTCTCTGAGCCAACCATAAGCCCCCCTTTTACTGCAACATTTCTATGCTACTAGCAGTAGGTGGTCTACTGTAACTTCCCATTGGGGAAAACAAGCTTCCTTATCTCTGTCCTAATTTTGTAATGTTTACTTTCACCATTCAACACATTCCCAGACAAGAGGTAATGTGTCTGATCTTATTTGCCGATTCCTACAACCTCTTCTGCACCTGGTCAACGAGAGATGTCAATTGCCACATCCACACACCGTTTCGATACAATTCTAATCAAAATTAAGTAAGAAATGATTATATTTTCTTCCACAATGAGGACATGACACATCTATTAATGTGCAAAGATGTATCTAAGATACCCAATGTTACACCCAAGGTGGAGGATCCTCCATTTCGTGTAACCCTCGTGTTTCAGCCCAGGGTTGTTTGGTATATGTCCTGATGTAGCGTCCATGTAGGTACAGGCCATCTGAAACGTTGACTAAAATCTGCCATGATCAGAGAGAAGTTGGGGCCAGCATGCTCCTGCATTGTGGGACAAGGTCATTGAAATAATTCCCTGAGATAGAAGAGCATTGATGAATAAATTAACCTCCATATCTCTCTCTCTCTCTCTCTCTCTCTATATATATATATATATATATATATATATATATATATATATATACGCATCCTGTTGTTAAATTGAAATAGTTATTAATTCATTGTGTTTAAGACATACTTTGGCTGTTGCTTCAGCAAAATATCAAATAAATTATTCTCACAACTAGTAATTACAAATACAAGCCCACCATTGCATTTTCTTACAATCTAAACATGACATCTATTAATATGCAAAGATATATATAATACCCAATTTTTCAGCAAGTTAGAAAATGTTACTTTTCTTGTAACTCACGTGTTTCAGCCCAGGGATTGCTTCCTATTTATTATAATCCCAAAAGCGGAGACATCATTGTAAAATATCTGTGTCCCGTGGGCCAGCCACAAAATGTGGAACTGGATTTCAGCCAATCTGAAATGGTTCATCTGGCATAATAAGATCTAATGTACAAGTAATTCTGCTTTTATAATGTGTGCTTCATTGTAAACAAGCGTCATTGTTTTGACTGATTTTAAAAGCAATCATGAGATATCTAGTTGCAAACATTTATACTCAAATGATTATAGGCCTTTGTGACATCAAACAACTTCTAACAATAAACGAAACAGGAACCCATTCACTCTCCCACTGTCAGCTTGAGACTGATCCTGTTTCACCAGCCCTCTTTCCTGCCTGATTCCCACATCTGCTACTTTCCATAGAGAGCGAAAGTCAGTGAACTTATTCAGTGATTAGCTGCCACAGATGCCAACATGGAGAATTCATCAGAGGACTCTGCTTGTTCAGACATTGAGCCCTGTATTCAAAACTGTTAGTTGACCCAAGTTGGATACAAAGTGCTGGAATAACTCATCTGCAGCATCTGTGGTGAAAAGGTGTCGGGGACATTTTGGGTTGGAACTCTTCTTCAAACTTCGTATACCTCATCTACTGTATCCAGTGTTCCCGGTGTGGGCTCCTATATATCGGTGAGACCAAGCATTGACGTCCCAATCATTTCACTGAACACCTACAGTTGCTTGCAAAAGTTTTCATACCCCTTGAACTTTTCCACATTTTGCCATGTTACAACCACAAACGTAAATGTATTTTATTGGGATTTTATGTGATAGACCGACACAAAGTGGCGCATAATTGTGAAGTGGAAGCAAAATGATACATGGTTTCCAAATTTTATTACAAATAAAAAACTGAAAAGTGTGGCGTGCAAAAGTATTCAGCCCCCTTTACTCTGATACCCCTAAATAAAATCCAGTGCAACCAATTGCCTTCAGAAGTCACCTAATTAGTAAATAGAGTCCACTTGTGTGTAATCTAATCTCAGTATAAATACAGCTGTTCTGTGAAGGCCTCAGAGGTTTGTTAGAGAACATTAGTGAACTTGCCATAGAGGGAGTACAGAGAAGGTTCACCAGACTGATTCCTGGGATGGCAGGACTTCCATCTGAAGAAAGACTGGATAGACTTGGCTTCTACTCGCTGGAATTTAGAAGATCGAGGGGGGATCTCCTCAAATAAAAAACTGAAAAGTGTGGCGTGCAAAAGTATTCAGCCCCCTTTACTCTGATACCCCCCAAAAAAATCCAGTGCAACTAATTGCTTTCAGAAGTCACCTAATTAGTAAATAGAGTCCACTTGTGTGTAATCTAATCTCAGTATAAATACAGCTGTTCTGTGAAGGCTGTCTGGTGTGTTCCTTGGGCTTCATGATGCTGTTTGTTCATAGAAACATAGAAAATAGGTGCAGTGGTAAGCCATTCGGCCCTTCAAGCCTGCACCGCCATTCAATATGATCATGGCTGATCATCCAACTCAGTATCCTGTACCTAAAATCCCAATAAAATACATTTACATTTGTGGTTGTAATGTGATAAAATGTGAAAAAGTTCAAGGGGTATGAAAACCTTTGCAAGCCACTGTACGCTCAGGTGACCTGAGATGGTCTACGTGATCTCTCGTTTTCCAAATATTTTATCTCCCCTTCACGTCTCTCTCCTCTCTCCCTCCCCCCTGTCTCCTTCCCCTCTCTCTCTCCGCCTCCCTTTGAGAGTCTCTGTCCGTTCGGCACAGAGACTCTCGCGGCAGCGGCGCAACGCTCCCGACAGCCCAGGACTCTTGAACTGAAGCTGCTCCATGGCCGGAGCTGCAGCGAGCGACTCGCCAGCCCCGCAAACACTCGCCAGCGTTGGCAACCCGCATCTGTTCACGCCGCTGGTCCTGCTTCCATCCCTCCCTCAGTCCCAGCTCTCGAACACCCGCGGCCCATGCAGTTTATCTGAGTTTTCAAATTTTCGTTGATCACAGAATTTCTCACGACAGAGCGTGAGAAATTTGTGATCAGCGTGAGGGCGTGAGAATTTCTCGAAATGAGTGAGTCTCATGTTCAAAGCGTGAGAGTTGGTAGTCCTGCTTCCCTCCCTCATCAAAGTCATTCTATCAGATCCACTGGTTGCATCCTTGTATCCCTCTTGTTATCACAACTTCCCCAGCCAACAATGGGCCTTTAAGGGCCTCACCCTTCCTGAGCTCATGTTGCTTGCCCTGATTTGTTTCAGCTTTTTCTCACCTCCAGTTTACTCCCTTTCTCCAAAGATGCTGCCTGCTGTGTTACTCCAGCATCTGATGTCTATCTTTGGTGTAAACCAGCATCTGCAGTTCCTTTTTACACACGGCCAACCTGAGCCACACCATTGACTGAAGCCTAGAGAGCTCTCCCAGTGACAGACTGTGAGTTCTATGAACTGCAACTGTGTCTTACAAAAAAGAGCGGCTGGACTTGTATACTCTGAAATTTAGATGAATGAGAGGGGATCTCATTGAAACATATAAGATTATTAAGGGTTTGGACACGCTAGAGGCAGGAAACATGTTCCTGATGTTGGGGGAGTCCAGAACCAGGGGCCACAGTTTAAGAATAAGGGGTATGCTATTTAGAACGGAGATGAAGAAAAACCTTTTCACACAGAGGGTTGTGAATCTGTGGAATTGTCTGCCAAGGCAGTGGAAGCCAATTCTCTGGATCCTTTCAAGAGAGACTTAGATAGAGCTCTTAAAAATAGCTGAGTCAGGGTATATAGGGAGAAGGCAGGAATGGGGTACTGATTGTGGATGATCAGCCATGATCATATTAAATGGTGGTGCTGGCTTGAAGGGCCGAATGGCCTACTCCTGCACCTATAGTCTATTGTCGATTTATACCAACCGGCAGACTGTGGTGGAGGGAGTCACAAGTCAAGCTTGTTGCCCATGCAAGCTATCTATGACCCACGAGGTGAATATGAATTTACCATTATAGATCGGCCAATGTTGACCTGTTGTCCAAATCCAAAATAGTGAAGGGCAACACAATGAAGGATGGGTTCAGACACCTACCCCTGAAACAACTGTGAAAATAAAGGAGTCAGCAAAGTCACATGCAAACTTAGCCAGCTGTCAAAATAGACACGAGCTTTGAATTCTTCTGAAAATGCCTGTTATTCAGAAACATTCACAACTATTCAAAATATTAAAAATTAACAGACCATTTAAAATGTAAGAATTGTCCAAATGTATAAAAATAAACATACTTTGTGAGAATCTTAGAAACGGCTGTTATTTATTGAATGCAAATAGTGCCCAACATAAATATCAGGAAAGATCTCTAAAGGCATGACTGTGTTGGAGATAAATTGAAGACACAAGACACTGCAGATGGCAAAGACCAAACTCCTGGGGGAATTCACCAGATCAGGTAGCAATGAAATTTTACTTGATCACACAAAGCTCACAAAGTAAACGCTATACATGCAGTAATGATAAATCTATCAATAAATATAACCATTAGTGCAATACGGGAAAGAGCTGGTCCATCATTGAACCAAATTTGTTGTGCAATCCAAAGCAGTGCAACAATATATTAGAGTACTATGTGGAAACAAACTATACTTGCGATTATTGTAAAACAAACCCTGCAACATTGAAGTGCGAAGAAGCGCACTGTAATGAGCAGACTGTGAAAGGGAGAGCTATTTCCTGGAAATCACATGTTTAAACTCCTTTGTGTGGCCTGCACAGAGGGAAATTCCTGCCCACGTGACGTCAGAAAGTTTGACAGCTTTCACTGCAGAAGAGGATGCAAATGAGAGAAGTGAATCCCCATAAATAGGAGCTGACTGGTCCTCTGCAGCAGAACTTGATTCAGCAGAGAGTTGCTGCATTCGGTAGAAGATATCTCATCAGCAGCACAAAGTGGAAGATGGACAGAGCAGCCAGTGTGACCATCCTCATTCTCCTTCTGTGTGCCGTCACTGCACAGGGTATGTTGAGATGTCTGTCCTCGCGGTTTATTCCTTATTGTACTGTCGCGCAAAGTATGAGTCTATGATTCCCTGGTTCATGTGCTGTTTACAATGTGCAATGCAATTAAACTGCCGTTGTTATACTGTGTGTTCTTTACAATGCAACATTGTGTGTGAGAAACCTTTTAACTCTTTTCATTGAAATCAAAACCCTCCATATTAATGTAAAACTGATCCAGCAGCCTGACTGCAGAAGTAGAAAGAAATGCACCAGTGAACTGTGTTCTAACTGTAGTTACAATGTTTTCATTGATTGTTGCTGCGCTTTGGTCTTATTGTTTGAGCTTTCCAATGAAAGCTCACAACTTTAATGAAGGAGTTTGTGCAAACATTGTGCAATTTCTCTCTCTGGGCCATGCATTAATTAAACAAGAGGGCTGCAGAAAGTACTAGAAAGATTTGCAGGTTTTGCTCCCATTGATTCTACGATTAAATCTGAGCAAATGTAATCTTTCCTCAGGTATTCCCATCCTAGGAGCAAATGGACGGTGCCACTGCACTGGGACCAGCGCTAAAGTTATTCATCCAAAGTTCATCCGGAGCCTGAAATTTATTCCAAGTGGACCTAACTGTGAGAACGCAGAGATAATGTGAGTAAATGAGTCAAAGCATCAACTTCAACCTTACTCCCTCCCTGATTTCATGTTGTGTCATTCAAAAGGAGGCATTGCAGTTTCTGTGAATCACATCTTGAATGTCACCTTCTCCTTACAGTGTCACGCAGAAAAATGGGAATAAAGTGTGTGTGGATCCTGAAGCCAAGTGGTTGGAGGTGCTTATAACTGCCAATAAAGGTCAGTGTTTGTGTTTGCCGGAATTCAGACTTCTCCTGTGAATAAATGTAGATGCAGTGATTTACTTTGTCATGTGGGCGCAGACCTCCGTATTAGAGGGCGCTGTGTGCTCCTCCCTGCTAAACATTCCCACTAACATTTGGCACTTTGGGCTATTTTACTCAAGTGCCTTTCAAAAATGTGGGGGCAGTAAAATCTGGAATGTCCGCAATCGATTTGACTACATTTGGCATCAGAACTGAGCCCCAAATCCTCTTACCCAATTTCATTGATGCAGATCCCAGATGCAGAGGTTGGGACCCTGGAAAGCCACCAGCGGTGCTGGCTGGTTTTATGGTCACTGTCCACAATATTGAGACTGGTCGTCACATGTTTTGGAATGCAATTGAGACCAGACATTAAAGGATGTCTGCTGTTCAAAACAGAGATGTTAAAAATGAAATATTTAATAGTTATCTTCATCTTAGGCTGCAACATTTAACATAGGGGGAGTGCCCATGATTAGATAAAGTACAAATCACGCACAATGCTTTGCCTTGGATGGTCTCCAACTTTGATGTTGGAGCTACACGGATCCAGGCAAATGGGAGTACTTATCAAACCTGCAATTATTCAATTACATTTTTCTATTACGTCTATTTCAGGTGCCAAACAAAGCAATTGAACAAAATGAAGCTGCAATCTGAGAGATTCACTTCCACTCCTGGAGTATCTGCCGGGCAATGAAGGAGGCTCAGCTGTGGGAGTTAACACTCTACTTCACCGTCCAGTGGTTCAGTCCAGTGTATCCTCATCATTGTTCTCTGGGAATGATCTGTGGTTCCTCCCTGTTACAGGGCACGTTTACGCCCCATCACGGTGCATAATTATCCCTGAGCAAACAACTTAACTTGGTGCCAAGTCCAAAGTTTTGTTTGAGATCTGTGGTAATTAAGGTAGATTGTGAACCTGTGCACTCTGTGGAAATGAGATGAATGTCACGTGTTGAAATGTAATACTAGCTATGAATGTGGGAGGTGATGATTTCAGAATAACTTGAGTTCAATGAATTCCCTGGAGGCATTGTTCAACACGACTGCAGTTCACAAGGGAAGCCATTAATGACCTTGTAGTCTGTGCCCTCCCTGAAATTATGACTAGAGGACCTGTGGAATAAAATTCTCCCCCAGTTCTCTGCCACTCCCTCCACCACAAGCTCTCATGACCCCCAGCTGGTGGCTTGTCAAAAACTATGGCACTGACATGAAAGAAGTTTGTTACCGCCCAGTGTCCAGGATTGGGAGAACATAAAGTAGCTGATATACAGAGTAGAATTATCACTAGTTACCCCATTAAAATGATCTGACTTAGGATGGTGATGATGGAAACAATTAACTAAACACATTCCACCTTTTCCTTGAAGATATGTTGAAATGTTACATCATCTTTGTAATTTCCAAAGTTAATTTTGCTTTGTCCCATTCTCTGTTTAAAAATCCCATTACACTGTAGGCAAACACCGTTGAACAAACGTGGTTGTTTCAGTTTGAACAAACATATTCTTGTTTTAAATTGCAGAACAAAAAGTTGCAAATAGCAATTGTGTTGATTTCCAGCTGTGTATTTGACCATTGATATTTTAACTTGAGCCGTGGTGTTTCCTCTGTAAAATGTCAGATTTTTGGACTTATCCAAAGTTTAAAGAAAAAAATTCCCTGCGGATGTGATTATTTTGTAAAATACCTATTTCGAAAAGGTAGTGCTGCTAATAGTCTGAATATCACTGGAGGAAATGAAATTGTAAATAGGTCTAATGTCTGTATAATGATTAATATAAATATTTTGTCCTGAGATAACTTTTATTGACTGGGTTCAGTTGACCAACATCTGTACAGTTGGATGTGAATTTATTTGTCCAGAATTCTTTAAATGTATTTACGAAAAAAAACAATAAACCAGATCTTTCATGAACAATATGTTGTCTCTGCATCTGAATCATCAGTACGTAATTTCTTGTTTCTCTACTTGTTCAATTAAATAGAATGGAGAGCAATGTGACCAGGGCCAAATGGGGTTTAATTTGTTTACTTAGCTCCCCCCTCCCCAACAGAGCACAAATAGTGTTGGGGCTCGCACTAAATATTGACCCTTGAGGATTTTAACAGAATGATACTTGGTCACCAATGTTTGAAAAAGAACCACAGATGCTGGTTTAAATTGAAGGTAGACACAAAATGCTGGAGTAACTCAGCGGGACAAGCAGCATCTCTGGAGAGAAGGAATGGGCGACATTTTGGGTCTAGCATTTTGTGTCTACCTGCAGTCACCAATGTTATCGTACAGATTCCAACCAAACTGGGTGTTTGCTCTGAGTATTATGTGATTAAAGGATGATTTTTCTGAAACACCCAAGGTTTTTTTGTTAAATATTTTTATTAGACGTAAGTACATATTAATAGAATATACTTCTCACATACATTGGTAATATTATTCATATTAACGATTATGTCTTATATATTTCTATACTTTGTTTTTGCAGGTAAGAAAAGATAGAGAAAAATAAAGTAAGAGTAGGAAATCAAAAATAAAGAAATGAATGGAGTATTAAAAAAGTTATCCATCATTGGAGATATATCCATCATTTGTTATACGTGATTCTTCATCTATTCCATTATTCAGGCTTCAGTCAGGCTCTCGTACCGAGCCATTTTGACCCTTTACATATTCAATAAATGGAGACCATATACTTCTGAAAAGATCCAACTTGTCCAATAGGACAAGCCTTAATCTTTCCAGACGAAGTGTCTCCGACATTCCTGTTATCCACATTTTGAGTGTGGGGGATGTAGGACCTTTCCAGAATTTCAATATTAATTTTTTTCCCAATTATTAAACTGTAATCAATAAAAATTCTTTGATTCGTTGTTATTAATTGATCTGTTTCTAATATTCCCAGTATTATTAACTTTGAGTCAGGGATCAGATTCATATTAACAACATTCGAAATTATCTTAAATATTTCTGTCCAAAATTTAGTAATTTTTACACAATTTGTAAATTAGTGTGTTAAGTTAGCTTCTAAGTGCTGACATTTATCACATATGGCAGATACATTTGAAAAAATACTATGTAGTTTGGATTTTGAATAATGTAGTCTATGTAATATTTTAAATTGTATAAGAGAGTGTCTAGCATTTAACGAGCAGTGGTGTATATGTTGTAGACTTTCATCCCGTATTTCAGGTTTAATAATTTGACCTAATTCATTTTCCCATGATTGCCTATATATTTCTGTCATTGGGACGTTGTTTTCCAGTAGAATATTATAAATATATTATATCAATTTTTCTGTGTTCGGGTGTTTATTTAGGCATTCATCTAAAATTTTTGTCTTTCTATTTCTAATTTCCTGTGTGTTTGTTTTAACATAGTCTCTAATTTGTAAATATCTAAAGTAATCTTTTGAATGTAATCCATAAATTTGTTGTAATTCTTGAAATGAAAGGAAAGAATTTTCCCTGTAGAGATTTCCCATCTTATTAATTCCATAGTTTTTCCATTGTAAAAAACCTTTGTCCATCATTGAGGGTTTAAATGTAACGTTATTTACAATGGTAAGGGCTAGTGGTATACATTCCAATTTTAGTGTTTTCTTTATTTGTTTCCAGATACGTATTCCACTTTCTATTATAAGGTTTTGACTATAGGTTTTCTTACCTATTTTAATATTGGTGAATAAAATCAAACTAATTTCAAAAGGCGAACAATCTTCTTTTTCCATTTTTAACCAGGTTGATTGTTTATCTGTCTCTAATAACGAAAAATTCATATTTTTAATATTAACTGCCCGGTAATAAAACATAATGTTTGGTAGTGCTAGACCTCCATTTATTTTTGGTTTACATAAATGTTTTTTGTTTATTCTATGGCTCTTATAATCCCAGATAAAGTTGGTGACTATAGAATCAACCTTCTTAAAAAAATTTTTAGGAAGATATATCGGAATGAATTGGAAAAGATATAGTAATTGCGGGAGAAAAATCATTTTTATTGCATTAATTCTACCTAGCATTGAAATAGGTAATGTTTTCCAACATAAAATGTTCTTATTTAATTTATTCAATAAAAGTGGAAAATTGGATTTAAATAAAGAATCAAATCTTTTTGTTACATAAATTCCAAGATATTTGATTTTTTCATTTGCTATCTTAAAAGGAAATTGTTGTAGTATATGTAAGTTATTTACCATTATTGGCATGTTCACTTTTATTCCAATTAATACTATATCCTGAAAATAATCCAAATTCAGATATTAATTTTAGTAAATTTGGGATACTAATTTCCAGCTTTGTAATATAAAGTAATACATCATCCGCATACAAATAAATTTTATTTTCAGTATCTCTGGTGTCATATTCATATATTTCAGGACGTAATCTCACCCATTGAGCTAATGGTTCTATTGCAAGTGCAAACAGTAGTGGGGATAAAGGACAACCTTGTCTGCAGCCTCGAAATAGATTAAATTTAGTTGATAGCATTTGATTTGTTATTATTCTAGCTGTTGGATTAGTGTATAATAATTTAACCCAAGTAAACGTCTCTCTCATCAAAAGTTTCCATAACCGAAAACAAATAAGACCATTCCACCTGGTCAAAAGCTTTCTCCGCATCTAACGAAATAATTACTAGGTCTTTATTAATACCTCTTTTTGAATATATAATATTGTATAATCGTCTCAAATTATATGAGGAATATCGTTTTGGTATAAATCCTGTTTGATCGGGGTGAATTAATTTATTAATAACTGTATTTAGTCTTTGTGCTAATATTTTGGTTAGTATCTTTTGATCAGTATTTAAAAGAGTTATAGCTCTATATGATCCTGGGTCATCCAGGTCTTTGTCTAATTTAGGTATAAGTGTTATAATAGATTCATTTAACGTTTCTGGTAGTTTCTGGTGAGTATAAATGTATTCATAGAGTATCTTCAGACGTGGTGCAATCAGATCATAAAATGTTTTTTAAAATTCCGGGCCTATACCATCTGGTCCCGGTGTTTTACCGTTTTTTAATGATTTGATAGATTCTTCGATTTCTTTTACTGAAATTTCATCATTTAATGATTCTCTATTTTGTGAATTCAACCCATTCAGATTACATTTTTTTTTAAATGCTTCTATTCCTATCCTGTTTTCTGTCGTTTTAGCTGAATATAAATTTTTATCATATTGCAAAAATCTCTCATTAATATCTTTAGGTTGTATTAATGGTTCACCATTATATGATTTAATCCTATGGATTATTTTTTCTCCCTCCATCTTTCTTAATTGACGAGCCAATCATTTTTGAGGTTTATCTCCAAATTCAAATTGTAATTGTTTAGTGTATTGGTAAATTTTACAACTTGATCTGAGTATATTTTATTTAATTTATATTTCAGTGCAGTGATTTTATTATGTGTTGTTATGGATGGATTAGCAGCGTTCTCTGTGTCTAATTGTTTAATCCCCTTTTCCAATTCCTGTTGTTCCCTCCGATTCTTTTTATTATAAAATGCTTGAGAAGAAATCATAATTCCACGGGCATATGCTTTTTAAAGGGAATAAAAGGGAAGAGGATATTTCCGGTTTCTCATTTATTTCAAAGGAAATCTTGATCTGTTCTATAACATATTCCTGAGTTGCTTTGTTTTTTAAAATTTGTGGATTAAATCTCCATTGTCCCCGTTTTTCCATTTTACCATTTATTTTAATCATATATGTTAAAGGTGCGTGATCTGAGATTATAATATTATGGTATTTTGAATTGTAAGTGAGTGAGATAAGTTTAGCGTCAACCAAAAAATAATGTATTCTTGAATAGGTTTTATGTACAGGTGAATAAAATGAATATTCTCGTCCAGTTGGGTTTTCTACTCTCCAAACATCTTTAATGTTACTAGTATCCATATATGATTTAATAAGTCACTGGAATGGGATTCGGTTTTCCTTTTGTCTTGTGGATCTGTCTAAATATGAATCTAATGTACAATTTAAATCTCCCCCAATGATTAAGTTATGTTGTGCTATTTCCGGAATGTTGTTAAATATTTTTTTAAAAAGCAGTGGACTATCAAAGTTTGGTCCATATACATTGACAAGAATAATTTTTTGTGCATTTAATTCTCCTATTACAATAATGTATCTGCCATCATTATCAGTTATAGTTGATGTATGTTTGAATAAAGTGCCTTTATGAAATAATATTGCTACGCCTCTTGATTTGTGTGTAAAAGAAGAATGATACGTTTTATCTATCCATTTAGCTTTCAGCCTATGCACGGCATCTTTTTTTAAATGTGTTTCTTGAATGAAAATCACATCAGCTTTAATTGGTTTTAAATGTGCTAATACTTTACCTCTCTTGATTGGTTCATTAATACCTTTAACATTCCAGCTACAAAACGTTATTCCCTCATTCACCGTATTCATTTTTAAATCTTGCATCCTTTGTCTATGGAGGTCTATAATAAAGCCAATGGTTCAATTCGACAGACCCGACCTTACACCCGAACTCCGAATAGACGAATTTTAAGACCCTTGAATGTCTCTCACATGTATATATCCTTTGATCCAATTTGTAACTCCATTCAAACTGAAAATAATAATGATAGTTTATAATAGAAAAGAAAAGAGGATAGGTTAAGAAATTAGTATTGTGCACAAAGAAGGAAAAAACTACATCTAGTATTAGTGTAGTTAGTGCTAGCCATACTAGCATGGCTATCCATCTACCGACTTCCGTAGTTGATGTTGCGAACTTAACCAGCCCCTTTATTTCTTGGAATTTCTATTCCATAACAATATTTTACCGGGGGTATTAAATTTTAAAATATTCGTGTTCCAATAGTCGGGAATGTGAGGATACAAATATTTAAAACTTGTTTGAAAATCTAATTAAAAAATAAAAAAAATTAAAAAAAAACAAATAGAAAGGAAAAAATAAAATAAAAATGAAAATTACTAGTAAAAAAGAGTGAAGGTTTCCAAAAAGGACAAATGAAATGAAACTCTATATTTGACTCTAATCATTCCATTATAAGTAAACATTGGTCATTAGTGATAATTATTAATTCTGATTAATAAAGATACCACAGTATAATTTTAGTATTTATTAGTTATTTGTATTAGTAGTGCAGTTATACTAATTATTAGTATCCATGGGAGAATTTCCAATCCACATCTTTCTCCAGCTGCCTTAGTCACCACATCAATTCCACCCAGCACTGCAAAGTCAGTTTATTCAATGGTGAGGGATCAAACATCCTCTTAAGCCTTAATCTTCTGAGCAAAGTCCAATGCTTCCACAGGATTGGTGAAAAAATGTTCCTTCTTGTTGTAAGTGGATCTTAGGGTGGCTGGATAGCTCAGACCATATTTCAAATTCTCCACTTCCCTCAGGATACTTTTGGTCTCATTAAACGCTTTTCGTTTCCTGGAGACCTCTGCTGGATAGTCTCGATAAATACTGATCCTGTGTCCTTCAAATGCAAGACTTCTGTTTCTTGATGTTTTTTGCATTATCTCCTCCAAGACGTGGTCGTACTGTACTTTTATTATCATTTGTCTTGGGGGAGCGTTTGGTCTTGTCTGACGTCTCATCACTCTATGCGTTCGGGCTAGTAAAGGCTTTTGATCCAGAGATAAAACTTTTTGCAGTAAATTTGCAGTGAATTCTCGGGGATCTTGATCTTTCTCTTCCCCTTCTGGAATACCCGCAATTCTTAGGTTCTGTCTTCTCTGGCGACCTTCCAATTCAGTACATTCCTCGGTTATTTTGCCCAGTAATTCAGTTAGACGTTGATTTTCTGTAATAAGCTTTGCTGTAGTCTGAGCACTTGTTTCGGCTAGTTGTTCAAGGTCTTTTATAACAATCGTCTGCTGATTCAGTGCTTGTTCCACAGGATTCAGCCTTTCTTCAAATTCAGTTTTCACATTTTTGATTTTATCATTCGTCTCCTTTGCCAGTCCAATCATTATTTCTGCAATTTCTTTCTTCAACTCATCCGATGTATTCTTAGTCGTGGTATTAATGTAGGTATTAATTTCAAGCTTTAAGTCCATCATTTCCTCCTTGATTTTTTTTATTTCTTCACCAATATTCATCAGCTTTATTTCTTCCCTTAAACCAGCAATTTCACATGCAATAAAAGTTTTGAGTTCTTCACCTTCCAATTTTTTCGTCGTTTTTTCGTCACATCTTCTTGGGATAACGTCCTACCTGAGCCCGAGGCTTCAGTCGGGCCTTCCCCCGGTTTCTGCCTAATAACCCGACTTTTCGGTTTATCCGCGGCTGGGCTGCGCTGTGTAGACATAGTAAGTCGCGCGCCTGATGACGTCACTCACAGCAATCGGTGCAGAGACAGCAGGCAGCAGGTAGGTCAGTTTCTCCCCCGATTTTTCCCGTTTTTTACGAGGAGCTGGCTGGCGTTACCCTCTAGCCCTCCATAGTGCCACCGGAAGCCCTGAAATACCCAAGGTTTTAGGAGTACCTAGAATGGCTCGTCAAGAGTGTTTAATTGTCATTGTACCAGCAACCAAACAAGCTATTTTAATAATTGTAAAATCTGGATTTAGTTAATGGCCCACAAATTGGAATGCTGAATGGTTGATGTTTTTAACTCTCAAAAATGGCAAGTGACATTTATTCAGCTACACGATTCAGGGAACAGATCAGAAAGAATGTCACTGAACGTTACATTAACCAAGAAAGATTTAAAAAAATGGTTAGAACATAGAAACTTGTTTCATCAGTTTCACATTCAGAGTCCATAGCCCAACTCAAGCCTTCCGATCTTCTAATAGGTAACAGTGAGCTAGTTATTCAACTGCTACACAGATACAGGGAACAGATCAGCAAGAATGTCACATGATTACGTATTAACTAAGAAACATAAAAATTAGAACATAGAACAATGCAGCACAGGAACAGGATCTTCAACCCACGATGTCTATTTCGACCATGAAGCCAAATTAAATTACTCCCATCCTCCAGGGGCCAACATTTATGCACTTGTTTTTGTAATTAATCACAGGCTGGGAGGAATCTCATTGCAAATAACATCAAATGTGGAAACAGGAATTCCTGCAAAGGGCTAACGCTGGCAGCAAGGCCAGCTCAAGGATAGTATGAGTCCATTAAATGTAGTTTATCTCATTAATAATTTACAAAATGAAGATGTTACTAATTGGTAATCTAAATTGCCCCTTGAACTTAACATCCTAGGAACAGGAGCCTGTATCATGGACAGGACTGAAGGTGGATAAGTCACTTTGATCAGATGGAGTACACCCCAGGGTTCTGAAAGAGTTAGCAGTTGAGATTGTAGAGGCATTAGTAGTGATCTTTCAAGAAGCACTGGAGTCAGGAATGGTTCCAGTGGACTGGAAAATCACAAATGTAACTCCACTGTTTAAGAAGGGAACGAGACAAAAGAAAGAGGGAATTATAGGCCAGTTAGACTGACTTCTGTGGCTGGTAAATTTTTAGAGTCCATTATTAAAGATGAGATTTCAGGGTACTTGGAAACTAATGCTAAAAGAGGTAACAGGATACTGAGTTGGATGATCAGCCATGATCATATTGAATGGCGGTGCAGGCTCGAAGGGCCGAATGGCCTACTCCTGCACCTATTTTCTATGTTTCTATGTTTCTATGTAAAAGCCAGCATAGTTTTATGAAGGGGAGAAAATTTAGATGTTACAAAGATAGGTCAAATGGCAGGTAGTGTTGAGGAAGCAGGGAGTCTGCAGAAGTACTTGGGAGAGTGGGCAAAGTAGTTACCAATCGAATACGATGCAGCAAAGTGTACAGTTATGCACATTGGTAGAAGGAACTAATCTAAGACTACTTTCAAAATGGGGCGACTATTCAGAAATTGTAGGTGCAAAGGAACTTGGAATTCTCGTGCAGGATCCCTAAAGGTTAATTTGGAGCAAGGTCAGCTTAAAGGATAGCATGAGCCCCTTAAATGTAGTTTACTTTATTAATAATTTGCAGAATGCAAATATTATTAATTGCTAATCCTAATTGTCCCTTGAACTCAATATGCTGGGAACTAGAGTCAGTATCATGGGCAGGACATTTGAAATGGGGTGTGCAATTCCAGCGCAGCTGAGGTGTACAGCCCTGTTGGCAACTCTTGCCTCTGGATCAAGGCCTCATTTTGAAGGGCCTACGTTGTAGATGAAGTACAAGGGCCAACACATGTTATTCAAACCATACAGTGGGTACTTCCACCCCACAATGTAAAGTTCAAGGGCGGGGGGGTCCTAAGGGCAGAGATTCAGCAGAAATCTCATGGCTCAAAGATCAATGCGGGATGGAGAGAGTGCAGAAGCTTCAGCAATCTGCTGACAACCAGGATTTGCATACATTTTTCAGTGGTATAAATACCATCTACTGCTCCAACAGCCAAGGCCCAATCACACTGAGAGCCAAGGACAGAAGTGAAACCAGCAGGGACATAGAGGTAGTCAATAACTGCTGACAGAATCTGTTCTCAGGACTACCTCTGCCCTGGTGGTGAGTGTTCTCAATTCCATCCCAGAGCTTTCTCTCTTCAGTCCAGCATTGTTGCTATTCCAGATTGACAAGAAATCAAGGTAGACAAAAATGCTGGAGAAACTCAGCAGGTGAGGCAACATCTATGGAGCGAAGGTATAGGTGACGTTTTGGGTCACGACCCTTCTTCAGACTGATGGGGGGGTGCAGGAAGAAGAAAGGAAAATGTGGAGACGGTAGGCTGTGGGAGAGCTGGGAAGGGAAGGAGAAGGAGAGAGATAGCAAGGAAGACCTGCTTTGGGGAGAGGAGGATAACTTCTTCAAAGTAGACATACTTTGAGGAGATTTTGCAGTGGATTAAACAAAATGTTTAAGAATGAATGGCAGATGCTGGAAAAATCAAGCTCGCCATTTCCCAACTGAGAAAAAGCAATGCCCCAGGAACAAATGGTTTCCTCACTGAATTCCTAAAACTCAGCAGTGAAGAGCCTCAGTCATGGATCCATAACCTCATTATTCACATCTGGGAAGAGTCTCTGGTACCAGTGCACCCCACAGACGATGCAATCATAACAATGTTCAATGAAGGAGACAAGTCTGACCACTGAGGGACAATTAGGATTAGCAATTAGTGACATTTACATACTGTGCCACAGGAAGAGTCATCAGGAGTTTTTGCTCAGCAAAGATGGTATTGAGGATGAAATTCACCAACGTCTTCAATGCACCAGTTCAGCATTTGGTCGGCTGACGAAAAGGTTGCATAAAAATCAAGGTTTCAGATGTGACATAAAGCTCATGGTGGAACTGGCAGCAGAAAGACAATCTAACTTACATCACTCCAAGACCAACATATCCATTAATAATGCTCTACCTACACGCAGTCAGCTACGTAGGGCTGGATACATAATTTGCTACTCATTTTAGACACTTGATTACAAGCCGTGTCAATGGAAGAGATTTCCAGGAGTGCATCCGTGGATAACAAGGGAAATCAGGGAGAGTATCAAAGCAAAGGATGATGCGTACAAAGTAGCCAGAAAAAGCAGCATACCAGAGGACTGGGAGAAATTCAGAGATCAGCAGAGGAGGACAAAGGGCTTAATTAGGAAAGAAAAAATAGATTATGAAAGAAAACTGGCAGGGAACATAAAAACTGATTGCAAAAGTTTTTCTAGATATGTGAAGAGAAAGAGATTAGTTAAAACAAATGTAGGTCCCTTGCAGTCAGAAACAGGTGAGTTGATCATGGGGAACAAGGATATGGCGGACCAATTGAATAATTACTTTGGTTCCGTCTTCACTATGGAAGACATAAATAATATGCCGGAAATAGCGGGGGACCGCGGGTCAAAGGAGGAATTGAGTGAAATCCAGGTTAGTCAGGAAGTGGTGTTGGGTAAATTGAATGGATTAAAGGCCGATAAATCCCCAGGGCCAGATAGGCTGCATCCCAGAGTACTTAAGGAAGTAGCTCCGGAAATAGTGGATGCATTATTGATAATCTTTCAAAACTCTTTAGATTCTGGAGTAGTTCCTGAGGATTGGCGGGTAGTAAACATAACTCCTCTTTTTAAGAAGGGAGGGAGAGAGAAAACAGGGAATTACAGACCAGTTAGTCTAACATCGGTAGTGGGGAAACTGCTAGAGTCAGTTATTAAAGATGGGATAGCAGCACATTTGGAAATTGGTGAAATCATTGGACAAAGTCAGCATGGATTTACGAAAGGTAAATCATGCCTGACGAATCTTGTGGAATTTTGTAACTAGTAGCGTGGATAGGGGAGAACCAGTGGATGTGGTGTACCTGGACCTCCAGAAGGCTTTCAACAAGGTCCCACGTAAGAGATTAGTATACAAACTTAAAGCATACGGCATTGTGGGTTCAGTATTGATGTGGATAGAGAACTGGCTGGCAAACAGGAAGCAAAGAGTAGGAGTAAACGGGTCCTTTTCACAATGGCAAGCAGTGACTAGTGGGATACCACAAGGCTCAGTGCTGGGACCCCAGCTATTTACAATATACATTAATGATCTGGATGAGGGAATTGAAGGCAATATCTCCAAGTTTGCGGATGACAATAAGCTGGGGGGCAGTGTTAGCTGTGAGGAGGATGCTAGGAGACTGCAAGGTGACTTGGATAGGCTGGGTGAGTGGGCAAATGTTTGGCAGATGCAGTATAATGTGGATAAATGTGAGGTTAATCCACTTTGGTGGCAAAAACAGGAAAGCAGACTATTATCTGAATGGTGGCTGATTAGGAAATGGGGAGATGCAGCGAGACCTGGGTGTCATGGTACACCAGTCATTGAAAGTAGGCATGCAGGTGCAGCAGGCAGTGAAAAAAGCGAATGCTATGTTTGCTTTCATAGCAAAAGGATTTGAGTATAGGAGCAGGGAGGTTCTACTTCAGTTGTATAGGGTCTTGGTGAGACCCTATACAATACTCCACACCTGGAGTATTGCGTACAGTTCTGGTCTCCAAATCTGAGGAAGGACATTATTGCCATAGAGGGAATGCAGAGAAGGTTCGCCAGACTGATTCCTGGGATGTCAGGACTGTCTTATGAAGAAAGACTGGATAGACTCGGTTTATACTCTCTAGAATTTAGGAGATTGAGAGGGGATCTTATAGAAACTTACAAAATTCTTAAGGGGTTGGACAGGCTAGATGCAGGAAGATTGTTCCCGATGTTAGGGAGGTCCAGGACTAGGGGTCACAGCTTAAGGATAAGGGGGAAATCCTTTAGGACCGAGATGAGAAGGACTTTTTTCACACAGAGAGTGGTGGGTCTCTGGAACTCTCTGCCACAGAGGGTAGTGGAGGCCAGTTCATTGGCTATATTTAAGAGGGCGTTAGATGTGGCCCTTGTGGCTAAGGGGATCAGAGGGTATGGAGAGAAGGCAGGTATGGGATACTGAGTTGGATGATCAGCCATGATCATATTGAATGGCGGTGCAGGCTCGAACGGCCGAATGGCCTACTCCTGCACCTAATTTCTATGTTTCTATGTTTCTATGTTTCTATAAAAGAAAGTGTCACTGATGTCCTCAAAGCATCTTGTAGAAATACAACATCCACACTGTTTTCTGGCAATGACTTGCCCACGACTGGCCAAAGTGGGGATGTGGTAGATATGGTATTGAGAGCCTTGTGTCCGTACATTGGGACGACCAGAAGCCCTAATTAAGCAGCAGGAAGAGCACAGCATATCATGAATGACCAGCCACAACAACACCCATCAGGCATATCCTGTCCTCAGTTGAAGAATCTCCCATTCCAGATGTGTTTTTAAATTGATATAGTAGTGTTACGGACACTTTGCTGAGACAAGGTTTTTTTAGTTCTGAATGTATTTAATTGTGAGGAGTTACAGTAAGTTCCCCCTCTGCCTTGGAGGTGATTTGAACATGTCTCTGGTCCAGACCTTTGTATTCTAGCCCTAGAATATTGAGGCAGTGCAACATAGGTTCATGAGATTGATCCCTGGGATGACGGGACTGTCATATGAGGAAAGATTGAAAAGACTAGGCTTGTATTCACTGGAGTTTAGAAGGATGAGGGGGAATCTTATAGAAACATACAAAATTATAGAAGGACTGGACAAGCTACATGCAGGAAAAGATGTTCCCAATGTTGGGCGAGTCCAGAACCAGGGGCCACAGTCTTAGAATAAAGGGGAAGCCATTTAAGACTGAGGTGAGAAAAAACGTTTTCACCCAGAGAGTTGTGAATTTGTGGAATTCCCTGCCACAGAGGGCAGTGGAGGCCAAATCACTGGATGGATTTAAGAGAGAGTTAGATAGAGCTCTAGGTGCTAGTGGAATCAATGGATATGGGGAGAAGGCAGGCACGGGTTATTGATTGGGGACGATCAGCCATGATCACAATGAATGGCGGTGCTGGCTCGAAGGGCTGAATGGCCTCCTCCTGCACCTATTTTCTATGTTTCTATGTTTCTTTTTTTTACATTTTTTAAAAAAATTTTGTTAGAAGTAAGTACAATAGTGTGGTACTTGAGTACCTAATACATAAATACATATTTCCATTCTTGTACAACTTTGTATTTTTAATTTTAATAATAAAAGAACAGTGAGAAAAAAATAAATAAAGAGTGTCGGAATAGATAGACAAGCGAGTAGAAACAGATAGCAAAAGAAATAAAGGACAGAGATGAGAAGCTAAAAAGATTGAAAAAAAGGAGAAAGTAGAGAAAAGAGACATTAGGAGAGATCGACTTATTTCGTATTTTTGCCGATCCGTCACCCGGTTCTAAACCATTTAATTTCTAAGGTTAGTTATGTTGCACCATCTACTTGTAAAAAGTTGATAAAAGGAGACCAAGTCTTGAAGAATTGGTCTACTTTGCCTAGTAGGAGGAATCTCATTTCTTCATGACGTAGCGTTTCCGACATATTTGAAATCCACATTTTGAATGTTGGCGTGGTTGCGTTTTCCAAAATTTGAGTATAAGTTTTTTTGCTGTTATTAAACCGTAATTAAGAAAAGCTTCTTGGAATATAGTTAGTTTACTTCCCTCTTCCATTTATCCAAAGATAATCAGTTCTGTATTGGGGTTCAATTTTGTGTTAAATAGTTTTGTAAAAATTCCAAAAATTTAATTCCAAAATTTATGCAGTTTTGTACAAGAGACAAAGGAATGTGCTATAGTGGCATTGTGAGTTTGACATTTATCACAGATGGGGGAAACATTTGAAAATATTTTATTCAGTCTAGTTTTCGAATAGTATAATCTATGTAAAATTTTAAATTGAATTAGGTTATGTCTTACATTAATTGAACATTTATTTACATATAATAGATTTTTTTCCCCATCTATCGTTCGGAATTTTTATCAATAACTCTTGTTCCCAGTCCCTTCTAATTGCCTCTGTCGTTGGTGTTTCTATATTTAGAATTATATTATATAAGTAAGATATTAAATTGCTTGATTCTGCCTTTCTATTCATTCCTTCCTCTAATAAATCTGGGGTTAAAGTTTGATATCCTTGTATATATTTTTTCAAATAATCTTGAATTTGAAGATATTTGAAATATTGATTACTTTTCAAATTATATTTTAGTTGTAATTGTTGGAATGATAAAAGTTTTCCCATTTCATACATATCTCCCATCGTTTTAACTCCTATTCTTTCCCGTTTCTATGTTTCTATGTTTCTAATATAACCTATCTGCTCGCCGACCACATCATAGTCCCATTCCAGGAATTTTATTTTAGAATTTCTTTTAACCCAGTTAAACCCAAGCCAAGTGTTTACTGGTCTACATTCTGTATGAAATTGGTTGATTTCCTGGAACTCACATGGGATGAAACACACGGGCTGCACCCTGACAATAGACCTCCCTCGCTCCTGCACAAATCTGAGGGGAGGAGTCAACATGACTACAGCCTCCGCAATTCACAAATCTGGAAACAGCAACTTGAATCAGCTCCAGAAAGCCCTGAAGCTGATATTTCATCACTCACAGATAGTAAACATAATGAACATTGGTTGCTGCAGAAACTGCTCCAGTAAAAGTCTAAAACTAGTGTTATGAAAACTTGCAGCACATTGTAAACCAGCCAGTTCAACTGCAGTCCATGCAGATGAGAGAGACTTTTAATTTCACCACCGGGTGGCGCCAGCAATGGCTGTTTTGTCTACAGTCTGTCTACCCTCTCCTTCTTTGTGTTTAAATAGTATGTGTTAAATGTATGTTTTTAGTGTTCTTTAGCTTGTTTTATGTGGAGGGTGGTGGCGGGGTTGGGGGAAACGTTTTCTAATCTCTTACATCGACAGAGATGTGATTTATTCCATATCGTACCTTCATCCATTCTACGGCCTAACATCGTGCAGTTGGTGGCCTTTGCTGGAGACTGATTTGAAAAGCTCCACCGCAGTCACCTGCGGACTTACTATCGCGGAGTTCGCGATCCCTTTGCCAGGGGTCGACCTCGGAGCTCCAACCATGGGTGCTTGCAGACTTAACATCACGGAGCCTGTGGTCTCCAGTTAGAGACCGACTTCGGGAACTCCAAGCCGCCGGGGTTTCGACCGCCCCAGCGCGGAAGTTTCGATTGCCTTGATGTGGGGACTTTGACCGCCGGCTGCAGGAGCTTCGATCGCCCCGATGGATGGTTCGACCGCCCCGACCGCAGGAGAATATAGAGGGAGAAGATTGAACCTTTTTGCCTTCCATCACAATGAGGAATGTGGGGATCTGCTGTGGTGGATGTTTATGTTAACTTTTATGTAGCTGTGTGTCTTGTTGCTTTTTTTTTTCGTATGGCAGTATGGTAATTCGCATAACACTGTACCTTAATTGGTACATGTGACAATCAAAGACCTTTGAAACCTTTGATTTCAATGGATATCAATATTCTGTCTCACTGGTATACCTGGTATGGGCTCAGTGGGCATAGTAGGAGAGGATTTAATAAATTCTTGGGTGTAAAAAGATGAGTAAAGATTTAATAGTATAATTTCTTTGGCCTTGTGTACTGTGGTGTGGATTTAGCTGGAGATTCCTGGTCCAATTCCCTTACCTCAGGAGCCACCTTTTGGCAAAGCTGATGAAATTCACCAATGCCTGAAAGGCACCATAGATCATATAACAGTACAACATAGGAAGAGGTTCTTCAGCTAAATATGTCTCTGCTAAATATGATGCCAAGTTAAACCCTTAACCTCTGCCTACAGGTGATCCATATCCCTCAATTCCCTGCATATTCACATGCCTCTCGAAAAACGTCTTAAATGCCACTATCATATATGTCTCCACTATCACACCAGGCAACATATTCCAGGCATCCATCACTCTCTGTATGAAAAACCTGTCCTGCCCATCTCCATTAAATGAGGGTCTCCACCCGAAACATCACCCATTCCATCGATTCAGAATGCTACCTGTCCCACTGAGTTACTCCACCACTTTGTGTCTATCTTCCTTTAAACTTTTCCTCTCTGACCCTTCCACAGCATGAAAATGGTTCTGACTATCTACTCTTTTTATGCCACTCCCAAATTTATATTCTTCTATCAGTTCCTCCCTCAGCCTCTGATTCTTTTAGTCAGCCTTTGGTTTGCTGAGGAAAAGGTTGTACGAAGGTTAAGATTTCAGGTGTGGCACGAACATCACAGTCGTTCAGGTACTGAAGCATAAACATAATGATATCATAGACCTCGCCTTGACCAATTTCCCCACTGTTGAAGCTCCACTTGCACTCAGTCACTTGATCACCTAATGTAAACACCAATCTCCCAAATGGATACCCAGTTTGAACTAGGTATCCATTTGGATACATGTTGAACAAACTCTGAACTATAACAACCTATTGCACTTTATCTGTTTATTTATGTGTATACATATGGCATATGCTTTATAAACACACTGAACTGTCCTGTATTTATGCTTACTATATTCTGTGTTGTGCTGCAGCAAGCAAGAATAAACTATCTTGACTTCACTTGCCTGGATCACCACTGCAAAGAAAACCAATTCTGTTTTGGGATTTCTACACTCATGTTCACCTTATTGACTAATCCATTTAGAGTATAAAGCTATCCGCTCTGCAGCCTGTACAGAGTACGTCTGTGGTGCTGAAAGGGCCATAATAAAATGTAACAGGGGAAGATATTGGAAACAGCTGCCAAGAGAGAGGGAAACAGTTTCTGACATTGGAAGCATCTTGAAGCTGTGGTGAAGGAATCCCTTGGCTGCCATTGGTCTAAGAAAGTTGTGCTTGTCCCTTAAATGCAAAAGGATGTATTCCTGTGACAAAAGTTTGAATGGTGGAGCTGATCTTGTTGATTTTGATAAATCACATGTCGAAGAAATGTCTAATATTAAGAGTGAATTTGTAAGTACTTGTCAACATAATTTCATAGATCACATAGTCTCCCACATAGCTCATCCTCTGTCAGAGACATAAAATGCTGGAGTGCCTCAGTGCATAGCTTTATACTCTAACTGATTAGTTAATAAAGTGACAATGTAGCTATTGTAGAAATCCCAGAAGTGAATTTTTTACGAGGATGTTGCCGGGACCAGAGGGTCTGAGCTATAGGGAGAGGTTGAGTAGGCTGGGACTTGGAGCACAGGAGAATGAGGGGTGATTTTATAGAGGTGTATAATATAAAATCATGAGAGGAATAGATCGGGTAGATGCACAGATTCTCTGGCCCAGAGTAGGGGAATCGAGGACCAGAGGACATAGGTTCAAGGGGAAAAGATTTAATAGGAATCTGAGGAGTAACTTTTTCATACAAAGGGTGGTGGATGTACGGAACAAGCTGCCGGAGGAGGTAGTGGATGCTGGAACTATCCCAACGTTTAAGAAACAGTTAAGACAGGTACATGGATAGGACAAGTTTGGAGGGATATGGTCCAAGCACAGGCAGGTGGGGCTAGTGTAATGGCCCTGTCTCACGGTGCTACGTTCATCGTACGTGATCACCACGAGTGAAAACCTGGGGTCACTCGTGGGCCAACTCGCACCGTGAGATAGGGGTTTAACCGGGACATGTTGGCCGGTGTGGGCAAGTTGGGCTGAAGGACCTGTTTTCACACTCTCTATGACTCTAATTTGTTTTCTTTGCAGTGGGGGTCCAGGGAGACTGACTTCTAATCTTGACATTCTCTTCATTGCTTAATGATATGTAAAATGGGAAATTAGGTGTCCCATTTGGGAGATTGGTGTCAAGTGTGCAAATTAGGTGACCAAGTGACTGAGTGCAAGTGGAGCATCAACAATGGGGATGTTGGTCTGGGAGAGGTCTATGATATTATTATGTTTATCTTTCTGTCTACCCTTCCTAACCCTCTCTGATGATGGAGACAAGCAAAGTGATTACAGAGGTGAAACAGACTGTGAACAGGATGCTTCTGCTCATTGCTGGTGGCCCGTTACTGCCCTTTTATCACAGAGTGGAGCAACAGTACAGAATATCAGTTCTTTAATATGTTAATATAATTCCCTATTTACCAAGATCCAGATACTAGTCAGTGATATATTTCTCCCTCACATTAATATTATCCTAAAGAAAAGCCCTGGTTAAATACAGTGGCTTGCAAAAGTATTCATACCCCTTGAACTTTTCCACATATTGTCACGTTACAATCACAAACGTAAATGTATTTTATTGGAATTTTATGTGATAGACCAACACAAAGTGGTGCATAATTGTGAAGTGGAAGGAAAATGATACATGGTTTCCAAATTTTATTACAAATAAAAAACTGAAAAGTGTGGCGTGCAAAAGTATTCAGCCCCACTGAGTCAATACTTTGTAGAACCACCTTTCGCTGCAATTACAGCTGCAAGTCTTTTGGGGTATGTCTCTACCAGCTTTGCACATCTAGAGACTGAAATTTTTGCCCATTCTTCTTTGCAAAATAGCTCAAGCTCAGTCAGATTCGATGGAGAGCGTCTGTGAACAGCAATTTTCAAGTCTTGCCAGAGATTCTCAATTGGATTTAGGTCTGGACTTTGACTGGGCCATTCTAACACATGAATATGCTTTGATCTAAACCATTCCATTGTAGCTCTGGCTGTATGTTTAGGGTCGTTGTCCTGCTGGAAGGTGAACCTCCGCCCCAGTTTAAAGTCTTTTGCAGACTCTAACAGGTTTTCTTCCAAGATTGCCCTGTATTTGGCTCCATCCATCTTCCCATCAACTCTGACCAGCTTCCCTGTCCCTGCTGTAGAAAAGCATCCCCACAGCATGATGTTGCCACCACCATGTTTCACAGTGGGGATGGTGTGTTCAGGGTGATGTGCAGTGTTAGTTTTCCGCCACACATAGCGTTTTGCATTTAGGCCAAAAACTTCAATTTTGGTCTCATCAGACCAGAGCACCTTCCTCCACATGTTTGCTGTATCCCCCACATGGCTTGTGGCAAACTGCAAATGGGACTTCTTATGGCTTTGTTTCAACAATGGCTTTCTTCTTGCCACTCTTCCATAAAGGCTCGATTTGTGGAGTGCAAGACTAATAGTTGTCCTGTGGACAGATTCTCCCACCTGAGCTGTGGATTTCTGCAGCTCCTCCAGAGTGACCATGGGCCTCTTGGCTGCTTCTCGGATCAATGCTCTCCTTGCCCGGCCTGTCAGTTTAGGTGGACGGCCATGTCTTGGTAGGTTTGCAGTTGTGCCATACTCTTTCCATTTTCGGATGATGGATTGAACAGTGCTCTGTGAGATGTTCAAAGCTTGGGATATTTTTTTATAACCTAACCCTGCTTTAAACTTCTACACAACTTTATCCCTGACCTGTCTGGTGTGTTCCTTGGGCTTCATGATGCCCAAGGAACATTGTTTGTTCACTAATGTTCTCTAACAAACCTCTGAGGCCTTCACAGAAAGCGATAATTATACGGAGATTAGATTACACACAAGTGGACTTTATTTACCTATTAGGTGACTTCTAAAGGCAATTGGTCGCACTGGATTTTATTTAGGGGTATCAGAAGAAAGGGGGCTGAATACTTTTGCACGCCACACGTTTCAGTTTTTTATTTGTAAAAAAATTTGAAAACCATGTATCATTTTCCTTCCACTTCACAATTATGTGCCACTTTGTGTTGGTCTATCACATAAAATCCCTATAAAATACATCTACGTTTGTGGTTGTAACGTGACAAAATGTGGAAAAGTTCAAGGGGTATGAATACTTTTGCAAGCCACTGTATATCTCTGTATCAACATTTTTTATCAGTCTTTGTATAAAGAAAGTGCAAGACTTTCAGCAGAAATGTCACAAGGTCATTTATTGCATTGAGTTGCATTAAACATGGAAATGTTTGATGATTTGAATCAAGGAATATTGAATCAAATATTCTTATTATAAATATAATGAAATAAATTGCCAATGATTACAGACAGCTTTTGGTCAATAAAAATACATACTGTACGAAACAGGCTGATTTCCCGGAATTCACACGGGCTGCATCCTGACAATGGACTTCCTTCACCTCTGCACAAAGCCGGGGGAGGAGTCGATGAGGTTGCAGCCGCACTTCACAAATCTGGAAACTGAAACTTGAATCAGCTCCAGAAAGCCCTGAATCTGCTATTTCGTCATTCACTGGCGGTGAACTTAATGAACATCTGTTGCTGCAGAAACTTGTCCATAAAAGTTTAAAACTGCAAAAAGAGTTATCAAAACTTACAGCACATTATAAGTTTAAGTAAGAACTGCAGATGCTGGAAAAATTCAGGGTAGACAAAAGTGCTGGAGAAAATCAGCGGGTGAGGCAGCATCGATGGAGCGAAGGAATAGGTGACGTTTCGGATCGAGACCCTTCTACAGACTGAACATTATAAGTTGGTCAATTCACCTGCACTACATAGAGTGCTGTGAACATTGACATTCACATGTAAATCCAATGGATATCAATATCTCCTTTCCCATGTATGGGTTGAGTGCACACAGTCGGGAGAAGTTTGAATAAGTTCCAGGGGGTAAAAACATAATTGAAGCTTTAAAGATTGTATCTTTGTCCTTGAGTACTGTGGTGTTGTTTAGCTGGATGATCAGCCATGATCATGTTGAATGGCGGTGCAGGCTCCGATTGGCCTACTCCTGCACCTATTTTCTATGTTTCTATGATTCATGTTGACACTTAAAGGCTCTAATCCTGCGTGGGACCATTTCATTCTCCACAGATGCTGCCTGGCTGGCAGAGTTTTTGCAGTGTTCTCCATTGTTATCTGCGGAGGTTATGATGAGTGGATATTGGCTCCATCTTTGGAGTTTAGGCATCTACAGGGGTAAATGCAGTTAATTCTAGAGGGCCTGTGTCATCTCTTTCTGCAGATATACCTGTGGGAAGTGTGGCCCATTTTAAACCTCCTGCCCTCATCCCTGTGAGGATCACTGTTTGCCTGTTGTGCACTGGAGTGGCATGATGCTACTCCAGTTTTATGTTGATGTGGCCTCTCTGCAGCTTCTGGCTATCTGAATCATTTACAAAGCAGAGATCACACACAAATGTGACCTTTGCAACAGAGACTGTCACTCCCGCATTGGTCTCTTCAGCCACAAGCAATGCTGCTCTAGCCGAGGTTTGGAGCAAGCAGCCAACAACTAGGATGCATCACCCATGGTCAGTCATGACCGACGGGGGCCCACTACTATCCACTGTTGCAACTTCTTAGTATCTAAACATGACACTTAATAATGTGTAAAGATGCAGTTAAGATACGCAATGTTGCAGCAAGTTATAGCATGTTACATTTCTTGTAACTCACGTGTTTCAGCCCAGAGGTTACTTCCTATTTATTGTAATCCCTGGGATCAGAACAAAGTCTGTAAAATATTTGTGTCCTGTGGACCATGTGCAAAATGTGGAACTGAGTTACTGTGCAACCAATATGAAACGTCATCTGGTGAAATAAGATCCAATGTATAATTAAACCTGCATTTTAATAATTCACAAAGAAGCTTCATGGTTTTGACTCATGTCAATGTGAAGTTAAATAAAAAGTCATCATGAAACTATCTAAGGTAGACAAAAATGCTGGGGGAACTCAGAGGGTGAGGTAGCATCTATGGAGAGAAGGAATAGGAGACGTTTCGGGTCGAGACCCTTCTTCGCCAACATGAAACAATCGAGTCACTGTGTGTGTGTTTTTTTTGTCCTTTTCCTTTCAGGGAAACATTCCGTACATCAGTGTTGTGATTTATTCTTTGCAACTCAATGATTTGAATGAAGATCAAACAGCAGATGACTGGCATTCGACAAGATGTGAAATTGAAAGACAGTTGTTCCTGATCGTGGAAAGATCTGTCTATATTATGAATTTAATTTATATCATTCTTGCTGTCAGTAAGGCTGTAAATTAGCAAACCTTCTCCTACAATACACATTCCCAAAACAACAGGTATTTACAGCAACTACATTATTTTAGGGTTATGATTACTGAGAACTTTTCCAATAAAGGAGGAATAATATACTAATCCACAGTAATGAAGATACTGAATATTTATCTAGTGGGATCACCAGTTTGAAAATGCAATGTATATAATGAGGTTTAGAGTTCCATTCCATAAGGGCACAAGAGTTGGCAGTGGGAGTATCCATGTGGCACTTCAAGCCTGCTCTGTTCAGCAATAGGATCAATGCCAATCTGATATCTGGACTCAGCACCACTTTGCTGCCAAATCAAAATAACCCCAGATTCCCACAGAATCGAGGATTGGATCTTGGCCTTGAATATCGTTATTAATGACTCAGACAGCACAGCTCTCTGGGTTAGAATTCTCCAAAGATTCACAATTATTTCAAGGCTTCAAGGTTAGTTTAATTGTCACATGCACCAGTTAAGCTACAGTGAAATGTGAGTTACCATACAGCCATACTAAGTGAAAAGCAACAAGACACAGTTCCACATAAAAGGTAACATAAATATTCACCACAGTGGATTGATTCCACATTCCTCACTGTGATGGAAGGCAATGTAGTTCAAACTTCTTCCTCTTTGCTCTCCCGTGGCCAGGGCAGTCAAACATAAGTTCATTTAAAAAAAAACAACCTGTGATGTCACCTGTAAAGTCGCCCTGTGGAAAATACTTATCCAAAACCAGTGCCATTTGAGCCACCACCTGCAGTGCTGTCACCTGCGAAGAACACAGCAGAGGGCCCGTACTGTTTGCGTGCAGGACGAGTTTGCAAGCCCAACCTGAAGTATAAAGACTGTGTTTAGGCACTCACCACAGGCCATAACTGATTACAGCCTTCTTTGCTTTTTTACATTTATCTTGTCCATTTCATATCCTCCGTTGCTTAGTTGATGTTTACATCCTTATATTGTGATGTTTGTATTTTATATACTTTGTTTAGTTTATGGGCTTATGCTTATGAAGGAGGATGTAGATCAATCACTATGTCCATGTCGGGTTTTACTGGTGTACACCTGATCCGTAATCCAGTTCAGGTCTTGCACTAGGTCATCCGGTGTGCAGATTCAGTTGTTTTCCAGATTCAACTAGGAGTTCAAACTTACAACAGCTATGTCTATTCACCCAATGTGTTCTGCTAATAAAGAACATATACGAAGCTGATAGACTCAGTGTCTATCAGCAGTCCGCAGTCGTGACGATCAAAGTCCCTGCAGCTGGCGATCGAAGCCCCCGTCAGGGTGATGAAACTCCCGCGTCAGGGCAGTGGTAACTCTCTCCATGGCATGGAGCACCCGAATCGGCCTCTTCTTACCAGAGACCGCCGGCTTCAGGATGTTAAAGTCCACAGGCCCCGCGATTGGAGCTTCGATCCCTGGCAAAGGGATCGCAAGCTCCCCAAAGTTAAAGTCCCACAGACTCCTGTGGCTTGGAGTACCCGTCGGTCACCAGGAAAGGCCACCAACTCCACGATGTTAGGCCGTGGTGGGGCCGGAGATACGATATGGAAACAAATCGCATCTCCGTCGAGGTAAGAGATTAAAAAAAAGTTTTTCCCAAACCCCCCCCCCCCCCCCCCCCACCCTCCACATAAAACAAACATAGGAACACTAAAACATGCGTTTAACATGTACAAAAAATAACAAAAAAGAGTAAAGGCCACACAGACTGTTGGCGAGGCAGCCATTTCTTGCGGCGCCACCCAGTCTGAGATAAGATTGAGTTTATTTTGTCAGCAATTGATCCAGACCTGCAATAATGCCCCCAGTATTTTCCTCCACATTCAAGGAAACCCCTCCTGTCCAGTCACATTCTCGTCACCTGCAAATCTGCCCAGTCACATTCCCTCAGAAACTGACAGGTTTCAATGGTATCAACTCACATTCACCTGTCCTCTGTTGCATTAGAACCATGATATTAAGAGGATTTATGGAAACATCCATTCCTTTCTTTAACATTCACATTATTGTAACCCTTTGCACATTTGTAGTATTAAAATCCAAAAAGTCACATCGTAAAGAATAGCATGTGTAAACAAAATATATTTCAAGAAAACCTGATCGAATGATCTGCATAACTATGAGAAATATCACTCTGAAGAATGTGTGAAATTTCGCCAATTGTAGGAACAGCACCTCATATTTAGCTTGGGCAGCTTACACCCCAGTGGTACGAACATTGTCTTCTCTAACTTCAAATGGCCCTTGCTTTCCCTTTCTCTCCATCCCCTCCCCCTTCCCAGTTCTCCCACCGGTCTTACTGTCTCCAACTACATTCTATCACTGACCCACCCACTCCCTTGCCATCAGACTGAAGAAGGGTCTCGACCTGAAACATCACCCATTCTTTCTCTCCACAGATGCTGCCTGTGCCGCTGAGTTACTCCAGCATTTTGTGTCTAATTTTAAATTCTTAACTGTTTATCTCATTTTATATTAATAATTGCATGCTTTTAGTTTCTTCACGTGCATTCAAGTACAACAGCAACGTTAACACTGTTCAGCTGAGTGTTCAGCTTATTCAGCTAACCACGTATTTCTGTAAATGGGCTTTATTCCGGCCATGTTGATAGATAGGATCTGTGATTGGTGATATCCTGGCACACATGATCCTTGACATGAAGAATATATCCCAGAATTTGCCATTGTCCGTTTAAACAACAGAGCATTGCTGATCTGCTGAATATTTCCTGCTTTTTCTGTTTTCGCTTTAGACTTCCGGCATCATTTTTTTAGTTGTCAGAGTATTTAAGTGTGCTTTGGGCACCTACAGTTAAAGAACATCATGGCAAAGTACAACTGGGAGATCTGCCAGTATCAGTAAATGTTGCAACTTCTCAGCAGCTCTGACAGTGTGCAGGGAGTGAAAAGCTGAGCCAAGGAGGAACACTGCTATAGATCCGACCAAAATCCTCAGTGAGTCTGTCGAAGGATGCATGCTAAAGAAGACAAGATGAGTGTCCCCTAAAGCAAAACATAGATGAACCGTGAGATCCATTCCCAGGTGAAGTCCAAGTCTGCAGCGTTCACGTTAAACAATCCTGGGCAGTATCAGTGAAGGCTGCAACATCCCAGCAGGTCTGACTGACACAGAGAGGCAGATGCCCAGCCAGGGGGAACACTGATAAGATGCTATCAAAATCATTCAGCCAATGGAATGAAGTTGGCAATCTTTCACTGTGTATTTTATGTGACCAGAAGTGTATGGATTGTTGTACTCAAGGTAAGGGACGTTCCTCAGCAACTTCTCCTGTTTATCAACATTCACCCACAGAGGTTGTGTGAAGTGAAAGTGGAACAAACAAATATAACCCTCTTCAGTCCAACTTCAAACTACAGAGAGGGACGGAGGCAGAGACAGACACTGTTGCCGCAGTAAGCAGAGGATTCTTGAGCAGAAAGCAGATTGGCAGTGAAGCCAGCATTCAGCAGCTCCACTACCACGACAACCCTTTTCCGTTGCTGCACAGGGTATGTTATGATATGTTTTATATTGCGGAAAATATTTGGTCTGTTACAATGTTGTATTGTCCTGTGTTTTATGTTTATCCCTGTGATTGAGTTCTATGTTCATCGCAGAAAGTATCCTATCTGGATGCATCATAGCAGGAAAAGAGGCAATATAATCAAAGGCCACTCACACTCCAGTCATTTTCTCATCCCTCTTTTCCCATCAGACAGAGGATACAAAAGTTGACATTTCCCCCGATATTATCAGACACTTGAATGGACTCCTCATAGACAATGAAGGAATTTTGTAATTTTCCGATCTACCACATTGTAGCTCTTGCACTCTTTTATATTTGCACATAATTTGTACATTTAACACTATAATCTAGGTCTATTAATTTTTCATTTTGCACTACCTGATGTACTCAGATATAGTGTGATTTGCCTAGATAACACCCAAATTAAAGTTTTTCACTGTGTCACAGTATATGTGACAATAACAATATACCAAACTAAACTTATCTTTATGTCATTGGCAAGAACCCATTTAATTCAAAGAGTCAAAGAGTCAAAAGAGTTTATTGTCATGTGTCCCTGACAGGACAATGAAATTCTTTCTTTGCATAGCACAACAGAACATAGTAGGCATTGACTACAATTATATACTTAAATACACACATTAATTAATAAATTAATAAAGTGCAAATAACAGATGGAGGGGTATTAATGTTCAGAGTTTTGTCCGAGCCAGGTTTAATAGCCCAATGGCTGTGGGGAAGTAGCTATTCCTGAACCGGGTCGTTGTAGTTCTCAGGCTCCTGTACCTTCTACCCGAAGGTAGCAGGGAGATGAGTGTGTGGCCAGGGTGGTGTGGGTCTTTGAAGATGCTGCCTGCCTTTTTGAGGCAGCGACTGTGGTAGATCCCCTCAATGGAAGGAAGGTCAGAGCCGATGATGGACTGGGCAGTGTTTACTACTTTTTGTAGTCTTTTCCTCTCCAGGGCACTCAAGTTGCTGAACCAAGCCACGATGCAACCGGTCAGCAAGCTCTCTACTGCGCACCTGTAGAAGTTAGAGAGAGTCCTCCTTGACAGACCGACTCTCCGTAATCTTCTCAGGAAGTAGAGGCGCTGATGAGCTTTCTTAATAATTGCATCTGTGTTCTCGGACCAGGAAAGTTATTCACAGATGTGCACGCCCAGGAATTTGAAGCTCTTGACCTTCAACCATCGACCCGTTGATATAAACAGGACTGTGGATCCCCATCCTATTCCTTCCAAAGTTCACAATCAGTTCCTTGGTTTTGCTGGTGTTGAGGGCCAGATTATTGAGCTGGCACCATATGGACAGTCGCTCTATCTCTCTTCTGTACTCCGACTCATCCCCATCAGTGATACGTCCCACTACAGTGGTGTCGTCAGCGAACTTGATGATGGAGTTCGCACTGTGACCGGCTACGCAGTCATGAGTATAGAGTGAGTACAGCAGGGGGCTGAGCACACAGCCTTGAGGTGCTCCCGTGCTGATTGTTATCGAGTCTGACACATTTCCACCAATACGAACAGACTGTGGTCTGTGAATGAGGAAGTCGAGGATCCAATTGCAGAGGGATGCGCAGAGACCCAGTTCTGCGAGTTTGGTAACCAGCTTGGAGGGGGTGATTGTGTTGAATGCCGAGCTGTAGTCAATGAATAACAGCCTGACATATGAGTTTTTGTTGTCCACGTGGTCCAGAACGGAGTGGAGGGCCAGCGAGATCACGTCCACCGTTGATCTGTTGTGGCGGTAAGCGAACTGCAGTGGGTCCAGGTTTTTGTCAAGGTAGGAGTTGATTTGCGCCATGATCAACCTCTCGAAGCACCATCACCACAGGCGTTAGTGCCACAGGTCGATAGTCATTGAGGCACGTCACCTTGCTCTACTTGGGCACCGGTATTATTGATGCCCTTTTGAGGCAGGTGGGAACCTCTATTCAAATTCTCTATTTTCCATGACAGAATAAGTTTTCAATCTATTCTAACACACTTCATCTGTTAACATGGCTTTTAATTTATGCACCAATTTCCAAATCTTGTTAAATGTCTTTTGGAAATCTTAATACAGTACATCTACAGTCCCCTCTCCAAACTTTCCCTGTTCCATCCTCAAAGAATTTGAGCAAATTTCTCAAGAATAATTTATCTGTCAAAAAACTATGTTGACTACATTTAAATTACCAATAATAGCTGTTAAACTAACTAGCCTGTTATCCCCTTCTGTTTGCCTTAATTCTGTTTTGAATAACACGATTTGTCAATTTTCTGATACCTTCCTGGGGTTTAGTGAGTTCTGAACATTTTAAACCAACGGACCCATTACATCTGCAGCCACTTTCTTTAAAATCCTAGTGTGCAGTACATCGGATTTGGGTGATTTGTGAAGTCCCACCTTGTTATTTGAAATTAGCCCGTTTAGTTTTTCACGGTGAAAACTGATGCAAATCATTTACTCAATTTATCTTGCATTTCTTTGTTTGCTTTTATTAATTCACCAGAGGCCCTCATTTAACTTACTTACCCTCTTCATATTTATATATAGAAAATTGTTTCTGCATGATTGAAAACTACTTGCAAGTTTTCTCTCAAAATGTATATTCTGCTTGCTTATGAGACTTGTTCTGCAGCTGGATCCCGGAAACATCCCAGTCCTTTGGCTGACTACTTGTCCTTGACACTTTATATACCCCATGCCTCATATTAGAATATTCTGTTACCTCGGGCTTGCTCCAGGGTTTTCAGAGAGTAGGGATGAGGCAGTGCATGCTGACATTTCACTGAAAGTGGGGATCGTATGTAATGTTGAAACTATATTTGTGTCTGTGCATAATATGTAAACTTGTAGTGTGGAAGCACCGTAATGAGCAGACTGTGAAAGGGAGAGCTATTTCCTGGAAATCACAGGTCTAAGCTCCACCGTGTGGGTAGCACATTCTCCTGAGCTGCGGGGTTTTCCCATGAGTGAGGAGCAAAGCACAGAACTGGATTATTCTTGCTTGAAACAAACTGTTTGTTCATTTTGCAGCATTCATTTTGCCAAATGTGTATTTTACACCTCTTCATTAAAATTAATAATGAAATCTTCAGAAGTTACACATAACTACAGTCATGTGTTATGGGCCTGTCCCACTTAGCGATTTATTAGGCGACTGCCGACGACTGTCATAGTCTTGTCAGGTCGCCGAAAAACTGGCGACTGGACCCCCCCCCTAAGCAACGACAACAACAACTGGCCACCCAATCGTCGCGACTTAGGAAGTCCACCTACGACCACACCTACGACAACCTACGATGACACATACGACAACCTACGTCCACCTGTGACAAGCTACGACCCTGTCGGCGTCAACTGAATCCAAATTACATCATTTTCACCTTGAAAAGAATGGAATTGATGAAAATATATGAATTTGCTTTTCAATGCAGTGCAATGCTTGATTTTGTTTGCTTTATTGATCAAAATATATGAAATGTAAATAATTGAAAGTGATGCCATGAAACACTACTTTGAAAAATAATATCTTCATACATCAATTCGCCGTCAAAATGTCAAGCATATCCTTTATTGATATTGAAACATACAAAATTTTTAACAACAAAAAAATGTTGATCAGAACATGCAACAATGCATACAAAAATATTATAACCACATAAAGAGTGAATTTGTCTATAATATATCTGTAAAGAATCATCACTTTCACAAAATAAAAGTTTGATTTATTATTATATAAAGAGCATATAATACTTTAAAAAGTCTTATAAAATGCAGAAAATGTGAAATTGTCTATGATAAATCTATAAAGAATCATAATTTTAACAACAAAAAAAGGTTTAATTATTATTAGATTGTAAAGATCATACAACAGTGCACATAAAATTGTATTCCCATGCCACAAGGAGGTTCTTTGAGTGTAAATAAACTTTAAACTTCAAACTTCAAACTTTAAACTTAAAACATAAAACAAGTACAAAAACATCAACATCATTTATGAAGACATTACACTGATGGGTGGTGTGTGTTCATTAATCATTTCAAACCCGAACTCAAGTCCCCCTTTGCGTCCTGGTGTTACATCCAGGTGTCACTGGTGCAGGTCTGGGTGTGTCAAGGCTGTGGTAGCCTGTGAATGCAGACAAGTTACTAGATCTTTCAGGCTGCAAGGTAGTGTATGTGGAAGTAGCGTCAAACTGCTGTGATGGTGTTGATGTAGACTGCTGCTGTGAATAGGGCTGCTGCTGTCCTGAGGAACTGGGTGACCTGCCCATAGATGAGGTGGCCATCGGTGAGCATGACATCAGTGGTGGTTGCATCTGTGGTGGTCCCATCAATGACCGTGGCTACAACAAAGAAACATATCAATATTAAGTGGAAGGCAAATAAATTAAAACTTTTCTGTGTGTGACAAAAAATTTCAGGTCTAATTCACAAAAACTATTATAAAATTAGATACCTGGTGAGCCTGCAGATGTGGTGGTCCCATCAGTGGCGTCTGCAGTGGTGGTCCTCCTCCTGTGCCTCCTCCTCCTGTGTTAGCTCCACCTGCCTGGTGGGTGGTGATGGGGGTTGGGCCTTGCCCTTGCGCTGCCTCTTCGTTCTTCTTGGAGCCATGATGTCTCCGAAACAAAATGCGCAATATCCACGCACTATATTCGTCTGACCACATGGAGCTGTGGATTTGGGCTTTTAGAGTTTTTCACTAGGCGCCAATGAAATTCACCGGTCAGCACCAGCGAGAACCTACATCACCTGGCGAAAACCTATGCCAACATGGCGACAACCTACCGTAGGACCTACATCAGAAGTCAAGATATGCTCATATGCGTCAAACCCACTGTCGCCGAAAATTTTGCGGCGACCAGAAAGACGCTACGACTCTTTGCGCGACTGAGGAGACTACTCTCGACCGTACAGGCAGCATCCTGGCGACCACCGGCGAACATATGGCGACAGCCAATTCGTCTGTAGTCACCTAAAAAATCGCCTAAGTGGGACAGGCCTATTACTGTACTGGTGGCGCTGTGTTACATCTGCGGCTTGCCTGAAGTCCATCTGTCTTTTTATTTTTCTTCTTTGTCTTATCGTTAATGTTAGATGAATGTTATAATCCATTTTTAGTTGTGTACTAGACCAAGTGGGTCCCGTTGGGCCCTGTCCCGCAACGCTGGTGTGGGGTGGGGGGGGGGGGGGGGGGCGTGCGGCGTCACAGGGGAGGGCTGGTCCCCGAACGCAATATTCCTTCACTCACCCATAGGTCCTAATACTCATCGCTCCCTGGAGAGGGAAGGGGGGGTAGAGAGGAAGGGGGGGTAGAGAGGAAGGTGCGGTAGAGCGGGAGGTGGGGTAGCGAGGGAGGGGTGGTAGAGAGGGAGGGGCGGCATAGGCAGAAAACCCGGGGGGACGGGGGACACATGTCCCCTCCATGTTTTGAGAGGTGGGAGACAATCCCCCCCCAGGAGGTGCGGGGCCCAATTGGGAACAATTTTGGTGAGCCTCAGGTTCCCAGCCAAGGTCTGTAGAATCATAGAAATATAAATAAAGTTTATTATAGACTTTATATCTCCATGGTAGAATGGAAAGTAATTAAAATGTGCGCTTAAAAAGTGCATGCGAGTTCATGGACCAAACAGATCTAAGCTACATTTTAATATCAAATTGCATACATGTAAGCTTACAAGTAATAAACAAAATTGTAGATCACCTCTGAAAAGTACATAGTTACAATAGCACTTGTTTTAGTGACTGTGAAATGAAAAAAAAGTAATTTACTAAACTAGATCCTGGAAAACCAATAACCATCGGTGAAAAACCAGTCCAGGCATTAATTTTTGGGCTTCAGCCCCATCCTACCCTTTGGGCTTCAGCCCCATCCTAACTTAGTTGTGTGTGTCTGTGTGTGTTAGTTGTCTGTGTGTGATGTGTGTGCGTTAGTTGTCTGTGCGTGATGTGCTTGGGAGGGAAGGAGAGAAGGGAGGGAGGGGGAGAAGAGAGGAAGGAGAGAAGGGAGGGAGGGAAGTAGAGAAAGAAGGGAGAGAAAGGAGGGAGGGAAGGAGAGAAGGGAAAAGAGAGAGAGGAAGGAGGGAGGGGAGAAGGGAGAGAGGGAAGAAAGGAAGGGAGGGAGGGAAGGGAGGGAGAGAAGGGAGGGAGTGGGCCGGCGGCAGGAGCGGATGCCGGGGTCCGGGCGGATGGGTGTGAGCTGAGGCCAAGGTTTGTAAACATTGCTCCCCAACCCCCGGCCCGGCCCTCCCTGTATTGTTCACCACGTCTCCCCAGGGAGAGAGAGGAGGGGAGCCGGGACTGTGTGCCTGAAGCACGGCGACTGGAGCGCTGCCCCGGGACCATGAGGGAACGACCCACCTCCCCCTTCTCCATACACCCCTCATACCCCTCACACCCCCTCCCCATCTACCCCTTTCTTCCCCCTCCACCCCTCTACTCACTCTCCACCCCTCTCTCCCCCCTCCACCTGGGGAGTGCGGGACCCCCTTAGGCATGGGACCCAATTGGGAGCAATTGGTCCATTTGGCTGAAAGCCGACCCTGATCCCCCCCCCCCCCCCCCCCCATGTTTTGTAATCCGGATTTTGAAATTCGGTGAAAAAAATCTATCAAAATCTCCGCTTTTCACGAGACAGTGGGGGTGTCACTGTTAAGTGCTTGTTAAATGTCTCCATTAACATCGTATTAACACAATGTGTTACCAATTGTGTTTTGATCTTCAAGTATTACATAAGGTATTCACGGAGAATTTCTTAAAGCTGTCTGATGCGGGTACAATTATCATTTGAACTAATTCGATGTCTGGGTAGATGGGAAAGATTTAAACGGGGTCAGGTCATTAGGCTTCGGGCGAACGGGTTTCCTGGCTAGCTTGCAGGGAAGTCTCTCATTCAGGGTCACTCACATTATTTAGTATGTTTTTTCCATCTCTCTCTCTCTCTCTCTCTCTCTCTCTCTCTCTCTCTCTCCCCCCACCTTCCAAGGTTGGTTCTTCTGTTTGCCTTTATTTGCTTCAGTTTTATTTGTTGAAGTGCTATTTATCACATTGTAGCTTTTGAAAGAGTCAAGCGGGTATCAGACGCTTTCTAAGGGCTGATTCGGTTCGTCCGTGGGGCGGATGAAGCTGCTGTTGCTGGAGTTCGGAGTCGGTCACTAACCAGGTCAGCTCCCGAAGGAAGACAAAAATGCTGGAGAAACTCAGCGGGTAAGGCAGCATCTATGGAATGAAGGAGTCGGTGACGTTTCAGGTCGAGACCCTTCCTCAGAGCTGGTCTGAGGAAAGGTCTTGACCCGAAACGTCACCTATTCCTTTGCTCAATAGAAGCTGCCTCACTCGCTGAGTTTCTCCAGCATTTTTGTCTATCTTAGATTTTTCCAGCATCTGCAGTTCTTTCTTAAACAGGTCATCTCCTGATGTTACCATCCACAGGGCCCACAGCTGAAGCCTCCAAAGCCTCGCGTATGTGTGTGTGTGTGTGTGTGTGTGCATGTGTGCGCATGTGTGCGCGTGCACATGCTCGGGGTCACCAAGGAATTGTCTCCCCCCCCCCCCCCCCATGTTTTGATAGCAATTTCGGCCCCTGGGAGGGGGGTAGAGAGGGAGGCAGGCAGAGAGGGAGGGAGGGCAGAGAGGGAGGGGGGCAGAGAGGGAGGGGGGGAAGAAAGGGAGGGGGGTAGAGAGGGAGGGGGTTGAGAAGGAGGGGGAGGGGGGAAGAGAGGGAGTGGGAGTAGATAGGGAGGGCGGCAGAGAGGGAGGGGGGTAGTGACCCCACCCCATCTCCGTCCTCCTCATTACCCTCATCCTCCTCCCCTCACTCCCATTCCCTGCCCCAGCACCTACTCAGGTCGTAGAGCAGTGCCAGAGCCTGGAACTCGGCCTGGTTCTTCTACTCGACCCGGCTGCTGCCTGGGCTCCAGTCCAGGCCCTAATTTTATCTCTGGGCTTGTCCCGGACCCCGGACCCAGGCTCTTCCTTGGTTCCACCAGCGGCTTCTTTCACAGCCTCGGTCACAGCCCCATCCTAAGCCCCGGGCCCGGCTCTCATTCCAGCTCCAGCATGATGCTCAGCTCCAGGGCGGTACCAGCTTCCCCACCAGGCACCGTGTATCGATGCGTCCTTGACGGCAGCGTACAATCCCAGCCGGGGCTTCGTGGGTAGAAGTCCGGGTCGGAAAAAGCGGAACGTTAATTTAAAAGTGACCTTCCCGTGATGTCACAGGAAGCTGGTGGACGCCCACTCCTCCTTGGTGACCGGCCACCTCCCCATTTGTGTCGTCACTCGAAGCAGGTTAAAGCTTTGCTGTTGAAAAAGTCACTTTTGCTATTTTTAAGACGCTATAACTTGTGAAATGTAGCATGAAATGTGAAGTAAAGCAGTTTATTTTGTCGACAGGATTAATGTGATTAATAATGTGTAAAAATTTCAACTGTAGCGCGTAGCGTTTTGACGATGGCAGGAAAACACAGACGACACACGCACGTATACATATATCCAAGATGAGACTTTTAGATTATGTGAGAGGTTGGGGAAACTTTTTAAATCTCTTTTTCAATGGAGATGCGACCTTTTTCAGTGTCGTATCTCCGTTCGCGCTGCGTCCTAACATCAAGGCGCTGGGCGGCCTCCAACTGGAATCAACCTTGAGGGCTCAGTTCGCAGAGTCTGTGGACTTACCATCGCGGAACTGGCTGACCTTCGGAGGCTGTGGTGGCACTGCGGCTGCAACTCGACTTCGGAGGCTTCGGAGGCTTCGGCCGCGGGCCCTGTGGACTGTGACATCGGTAGCTCGCAGATCCCTGGTTGGCAACTGATTTTCGGGAGCTCAAGCACAGCAGCCTTGTCCGCCTCAAATCGTAAGACTTGAATCAGCCCGTTCATAGGGCCTTTCATCGCTCAGCGCAGCTTAAAATCAGCCGCGGGATCTTCCATCGCCTGGCGGGGGCTTCAACATTGGGAGCCTCCATCGCCTCAATGCAGCTGTTTGACTGCCTAACTGCAGGAGAAGAGGCAAGGAAGAAATAATACATTTTTTACCTTCCATCACAGTGAGGAGGTGCCTGAAGGTGAGTCACTGTGATGGATGTTTGGGTTAAATTGTGTTTAATTGTGTGTTTTGTTGTTTTTTTTACTGTTATGACTGCATGGCATCATCATTTCGTTCAAACTTGTTTTTGAATGACAAATAAAGAAATTCAATTCAATTCAATTCAATAATACCACGCCCGTTGTATTAAACACCCGCGGCTGTGAACCGGATGTTTCACACAAGTGTTGAAATGTAAAACTGAAGTGAAAGAAGTTCTGTCTGGAGCAGGGACATTCACTCCCCCGGGACGTGGAAGAGTTTGACAGCTTTCACTGCTGAAGAAGATGCAAATGAGATAAGTGAATCCCCATAAATAGGAGCTGACTGGTCCCTGCAGCAGAACTCGATTCAGCTGAGCATTGCTGCATTGGCAGAAGATTCTTCAGCAGAAATCTCAAAGTGGAAGATGGACAGAGCAGCCAGTGTGACCATCCTCATCCTCCTTCTGTGTGCCGTCACTGCACAGGGTATGTTAAGATATCTGTACCAGCAGTTTATTTCTTATTGTACTGTAGCACAAAGTATGAGTATATGATTCCCTGGTTCATGTGCTGTTTCCAATGTGCAATGCAATTAAACTTCCAAGGGTGTTATATGCTCTTTACAATGTTACACTATTGTGTGTGAGAAACCTTTAAACTTTTTTAATTTAAATCAAAACTTTCTGTGTAACGCATGCATTTATATGGACAAGAACTGATTAGGGATATTCGGCATCGTTCTGCCAGGGGGGTAGTTGAGTCATGGACTATTGCAACATTTAAGAAACATTTAGACAGATACATGGATAGGACAGGTTTAGAGGGATTTGGGCCAAACACAGACAGGTGGGGCTAATGTAGATGGGACATGTTGGCCGGTATGGGCAAGTTGGGCCGAATGGCGTATGACTATTAATGCCGAACTGATCCAGCAACCTGACTGCAGAAATAGAAGGAAATGCACCAGTGAACTGTGTTCAAACCATATATACATTGTTTTCCTGGATTGTAGCTGATCTTTGGTATTTGATACTGATCTTCCAAATGAAAGCTCTGAAGTTTTGTGAAGGAGTTTATGCAAGCACATAATAGGCCATGCATTAATTATTCAAAAAAGCTGCAGAAAGTACCAGAACATTTTGTAGCCTTTGCTCCCATTGATTCCAGGATTAAATCTGAGTGAATGTAATCATTCCGCAGGTATTAGCACACTAGGACTACATGGACGGTGCCACTGCACTGGGACCAGATCTAATGTTATTCATCCAAAATTAATCCGGAGCCTGGAATTTATTCCCAGAGGATTTCACTGTGAGGCCACAGAGATAATGTGAGTAAATGAGTCAAAGCATCAACTTCAAACTTTCTCCATCTGTGACTGTGAAGATGTGCACATTGAACTTCTGTGGAATATATTTTAAATATCACCTTCTCTTCACAGTGTCACATTGAGAAATAAGAGAAAGGTGTGCGTGAATCCTGATGCTAAGTGGTTGCAGACACTCATGAATGCCAACAAAGGTCAGTGTTTCATGTTTACCAGACGTCAGTGTAGATTGGTTACTCCACACTAACCATTGTAGTGCTTTATTAGTAGAAGCTCCACCTACTATATGCTTTATATTATCAGAACTCAGCTTATGCTGCCGGTTGTATAGTTGCTACACAAGTAATAACATCACGCTGAAGTGTACTGTAAGTGATCTTTAATAAAACTATGTTGTACCATGTTGTACGAATGACTGAGTCATATACAATCAGCTGTGACTAAATGTAGATGCAGTGAATGTTTCCTCACCATGTCCGTCTGGTACTCCATGGTGGAAGGCACTGTCTGCTCCTTCCTGCTGAACATTCCCACCAGTATTTGACACAGGAGTAGTCTCCGTGCATGTGTGAACCACAAGCTAGAGTGCCAGCATGCTATTTGACCTTGGTTTGCATTTGAGCTGAGCCTCTCACTCTCCTCACCCAACATTCATTGTTCATATGGAGCTTTAGTCACTGGAAGGCAGCCAAGTGCCAGAATGCTGGGTGTGGAGAAGGTGCATGGAATAAAGGTTTAGGTAACTGGATGGGGTAGTAATCACACAGAATACTTTCTGCTGAATTTGTTATTACATTGAAACTTCCTTATTCCAAAATTCATCAAACCCCTGTGTTGTGCCCCATAAATAGTGGAAAAGATAAGAGAGTGACATGAGGTTAGTTACATATGCCAGGATATCCAGCATTTGACTTGTTCTTTTAGCAGGTGTATATCTGTGTCTGGTCCAGTTGACTATTCGCTTAATTGTATTGGTGAAGAAACTGGAAGTTATATAAAACTTTGTTTAGACTACACTGAGTGGATTATGTACAGTCTGGTTGGCACACTACAGGAAGGATGTGGTACCAATAGAGAGAGTGTAAAAGGGATTCACCAAGATGTTACCTGCAAATGAAGGCTGCAGTTATTACGAGAGTTTCAAAGGCTGTGTGTATTCTCATAAGAACGAAATAGGCTGAAGGGTGACTGAAAAGAGGTTTACAAGATTATGAGGGGCTTAGATAGCATAGATGATTGGAATACTTTTCTTACAACAGGGGAATATATATTACCAGAGGTTTAAAGTAAGAGTAGAAAAAAAAATTGTGATCTATGGCCGAGGTTTTTCACACTGAGAATGAGTATTGAATTTTTGGAATGAGTTATCAGGGGTAGTGGTGAAGGCAGATGCTATTGCATAATTTTTTTGTTAAATATTTTTATTAGACGTAAGTACATTATAATAGAATATACTTTTCTCATACATTTGTAATATTATTAATATTAACAATTATGTCTTATTTGTATTTCTATACATTTTTTTAATTGCAGATAGGAAAAGATAGAGAAAAATAAAGTAAAAGTAGAAAATCAAAAAAAAAAGAAATGAGTGGAGTATTGAAAAGTTATCCATCATTGGAGATATATCCATGATTTGTTATATATGATTCTTCATCCATTCCATTATTCAGGCTCTCGCACCAAGCCATTTTGACCCTTTAAATATTCAATAAATGGAGACCATATCCCTCTGAAAAGATCCAACTTGTCCAGTAGGATAAGCCTTAATCTTTCCAGATGAAGTGTCTCCGACATTCCTGTAATCCACATCCAGAATTTCAATATAATTTTTTTTCCAATTATTAAACTGTAATCAATAAAAATTCTTTGATTCGTTGTTATTAATTGATCTGTTTCTAATATTCCCAATATTATTAATTTTGAGTCAGGGATCAGATTCATATTAACAACATTCGAAATTATCTTAAATATTTCTGTCCAAAATTTAGTAATTTTTATACAGTTTGTAAATTAATGTGTTAAGTTAGCTTCTAAGTGCTGACATTTATCACATATGGCAGATACATTTGAAAAAATACGATGTAATTTGGATTTTTAATAATGTAATCTATGTAATATTTCAAATTGTATAAGAGAGTGTCTAGCATTTAATGAACAATGGTGTATATGTTGTAAACTTTCATCCCATATTTCTAATCTGATTAATTGACCTAATTCGTTTTCCCATGATTGTCTATATATTTCTGTCATTGGAACATCGTTTTCCAATAAAATGTTATAAATATATGATATCAATTTTTTTCTGTGTTCGGGTGTTTATTTAGACATTCATCTAAAATTTCTGTCTTTCTATTTCTGATTTCTTGTGTGTTTGCTTTTACATAGTCTCTAATTTGTAAGTATTTAAAGTAATCTTTTGAATGTAATCCATAAATTTGTTGTAATTCTTGAAATGACATGAAGGAGTTTTCCCTATAGAGATCGCCCATCTTATTAATTCCATAGTTTTTCCATTGTGAAAAACCTTTGTTCATGATTGAAGGTTTAAATGTAACGTTATTTACAATGGTTAGGGCTAGTGGTACACATTTCAATTTTAATGTTTTCTTTATTTGTTTCCAGATATGTATCCCACTTTCTATTATAGGATTTTCACTATAGATTTTCTTACCTAGTTTAATATTAGCGAATAAAATCGAGCTAATTTCAAAAGGCGAACAATCTTCTTTTTCCATTTTTAAGCAGATTGGTTGTTTATCTGTCTCTACTAACCAAAAATTCATATTTTTAATATTAACTGCCCAGTTGCTATTGCATAATTTTAAAGGAAATAGACAGTTATTTGGTTAGGAAAGGAGTAAAAGGATAATTGCCCAATGTCGGCAAATAAGACCAGTGTAGATAATTACTGTGGTCGGCATGGACGTGGTGGGTCATCACAGCCTGTTTCTTTTTGATTTAAAAAAAAATTAATTAGATAATGCACGGAAACAGGCCCTTCAGCCCACCGGGTCTGCGCCAACCAGCAATCCCTGCATATTAACACTACCCTAAACACACTAGGGACAAGTTACTTTTATACCAAGCCAATTAACCTACAAACCTGTACGTCTTTGGAGTGGGGGAGGAAACCGAAGATCTTGGAGAAAACCCACGTGATCACGGGGAGAACATACAAGCTCTGTACAGACAGCACCCATAGTCGAGATCAAACCTGGGTTTCTGGTGTTGAAAGCACTGTAAGGCAGCAACTCTACCATTGCGCCACCATGCCACCCCACTTGTGCTGTATGTTTGTATAATTCTATGGTTCAATGAATTGATTGAGTAGAGTTACGGGTAGTAGTGATATTATAATGAATAATTGTTGGGACAGATGGGAGAGACTCTCCTGCTTACTCAATGTGTTTCATCAGCATTGATGATATTTCTCAGCTTATATAAAGTTAATTTTTAGCTTATATAAAGTAATTTTTTATTGCGCCTTGTAATGTATTTACTGAAGATATCATGAGGTACATTATAAATGAGAAAATTAAAATTTTATTTTATTTTTCAGGCTTTAGACACAAGATGAATTAATCGAGTGAAGGAATGAACTCAATTCGACTTCTGGATCACCTCAACTATCACAAATGATGCAACTGAATGCTTCGCTTTATAACTTCTGAGAGCTTGTTCTACAATTTCCTACTTTGTTTCTAATATTTCCACTTGTCAAAGCATGATGATTATGCAATATGATTTTAATAAGATATAACTAATTAAGTTTGCTATTTACATAAACTTCTTGCAATGGCTGCAATATTTTCCCAGTATATTTTATGTGGATTTTATCAAATTGTTACATTGTTATTCAATTTGCTTGCTATTGGCATTAATGCTGGCTTGCCAATGAGAGGGATCCCACAAAATTAATTACAAAATAAATATTCTGCTTGAATTTTGAATATCATTTTTATTTCACTGCATTTTTAGCTTAAAGAAAAAATAATTGTGTTTGTGATATTTTTGAATCTGGTTCGTTTTAGTTCTTGTGGTAAATTGTCTTGATATTAAAGTTAATGAGTTTCATGGTTGACATGGTCAGCATGGACTCGGTGGATTGAAGGGCCTATATCCATGCTGCACCTCCAAACTGAAAATAAATCTATGCAACTATTTGGTATAATAAACCCCCCAAGATACTTAATAGGAATACAGACAGACAAGCATGACACTATCATATAAAGAGATTATGATCAAAGTTTTGGTGAATATGAAAGTAATGCATTGAGGAGATATAGCAGGGAAATAGAAAGTTTTAAGGTATGAATTCCAGAACTTATAGATTTGGTAATATAGGGACCCACCCAAAACGTCACCTATCAATTCCCTCACGGAGTAGCACAGTAATGCAGCGGTAGAGTTGTTGCCAGAGACCCGGTTTCCATCCTGACTATAGGTGCTGTCTGAATGGAGTTTGTACTTTCTCCCTGTGACCCCGTGGATGTTCTCCGGGTACTCGCGATTCCTCCCACACTCCAAAAATGTACAGGTCTATAGGTTAATTGGCTTGGGTAAAGTTGTAAATTGTCCCCAGTGATTAGGATACCTTCCTTCAGTAGGTTGTGATTACTGTCATACATAGCATTGTAAGGAATGATGATAAAGCACACACACCAAAATCCTATACTTCCAGCGGCAGAAGTCCGCAGGATCTGGAGGACAGAGATGTGTGCGGCATCCGTCACCGTTCCTGTTTGAAATCAGCACCACTGCATCGCTAATAATGTCAACGACGATGAATGAATGAATGTAGGCTAGTGCAGGTGTATGGTGATCACTGGTCAGTTTGGACTTGATGGACCGAAGGGCATGTTTCCATGCTGTAAATCCAAAGTCTAAAGTAAAGATTGCGTTACTTCAACACTTTGTTTTACTCGATCCCAACATCTGTAATTTCTTGTGTGGTCATCAGTTGATTGCTGATGAAAACCAGGACTCTCCGGACAGTCAGAAAAAAGAAGACAGACGTTGAAGAGTTATAATCGTGGAGAAAGTCATGCAGGATTTGCAAACAATTCTTTTTTAACTTCAGTGTTGAGAAATTGTAAGCCAGTGTAAGCCAGTATGGATCAGTAGAGAACAAAGTCAGGGAAGATGAAAAGGACTTTATGTTTGCAACAATATGTCAGCAAAGGTCTGAGTGAGCAAACAACTGCTTTAAAGATGACTGAGAAACACTGACATGTTCTTCATAAGGAATTATTTTATTTAGATAAATGAATGCATTTTAAGAATTGTCTTACATATACAGGTTAAGCATGAACATTTTACAATCTCAATTATCTTTTTTATAGCACAGAATTCCTTTCATGAGATTTTTCACCAATTGGACTCTGTCATTGAAAAGTCTCTTACTGTTTTTTTTAATCAATAGACTTTTATTTTGATCCTTACAGAGGCATCATTTACAAAAGGCACCACTTCTTTTACTATCTTTCCTATAAGGATATTTGAAATACATTTATTTTATACATAGTAAACTAGATTCAAATTACTTGAGAATGTACAAAAGGGGAGTAGAAAAGAAGAAACAAGCTGTAAATTGAGGCACAGCTATGTTTATGCCGTAATCTACACCAGATGTAGGTTCACAAATGTCAGGTCTAAATTCTAAAATATGTTCTTTTAAAGAGAAAACTCAGAAATGTGTTTAAAATGTCAGAAGGGACAAAATGCTGCTGTGAAACGATGTCAAGGTTAGTAAAAATATTATTTTGGTGCTTAAATATCTTGTAATTGGTGATTACAATAGGCGTTCACTGCATTATGAGAAAATTGCTCAAAATTGTACCTGCAGCCAAGGTAGCGGGGGGAGGTGGTACTTATAATTGGAGGATTCAATGTTCATACCATTGGGTTGTAAGGTACATAAGGGGTGCTGAAGATCAATCAGTAATAATAAATATTATTGGCAGAATATAAAGGGATGGAGGAACTCAACGGGTCAGGCTGCATCTGTAGAGAAAATGGGCAGATGACATTTTGTGTTCTTTCTCGTTTTTAATATTTACTAGACCAAGTGCAGTCCCGTTGGCCACTCCAATGCACCCGCTCCCTACCCATAGGCCCCACGAGGGCTCCAACTCAAGCCGTTCTGAACGTAAGATTCCAGCACACCCCTGCCTCCCTCAGCAATCTGCTTTTAAAAAAAAAATCCAATTGCACTCGCCCTGTGTGTTGCAATAGCAAATCGCCCTCCCCCTCCTGTGAGGTGAAAAGTTCAGTGTTCCTGTGTCGTAACATTGTATGTGTTGGAAGCTGGCAGGAATGATTTTTACAGTAAAAATCTTGTGAACGTTGGCATTGTTAAAGCTCTAATCATGAATAACGTGAAATATAGGATCAAATCTTCAGTGAAGCTGATCACTACTAGCCGAGCCATTGTGACGTCATCAGTTGAAGCTGGTCATTTAAAATTCAAGGCCTTTGATTTTTTTTTAAACTTTAATTGGTAATAAGTCGGGAAATAATGCATAAAATGTTAGTGAAGGTGTTCTCTGCCTTGAGGGGAAAAATTTGAATCAGAATATGTAAAAATCTCATGAAAGTTGGCATTTTTAAAGCTTAAATCACAAATAACTTGTCAAATATAGGATGAAATCTTCAGAGAAGTTGATCACTGCCTATCGAGTCATTGTGATGACATCAGTTGAAGCTGATTGTTTTAAATTCACAGTCTTTTGCTTTTTTTAAACTTTTAATCACTAATAAGTCGAGAATAAGTCGAGAAATAAAGCATACAATGTTCAGTTAAGGTGATCACTGACTAGAGGGGATAAATGTCAATCAGAATATGTAAAAATGTAATCATTACCACGTAGTATTTTTGCGAAGCTGTAAAGACAACCACTTTTACACACACACATGTACGCACAAATACACACACATATATGCACACGTACAAGATCAGACTTTTAATATATGATGTACTTTTGACTAACATATTAAGTGCCTCACCAAACTAACCATTACATTTTGCAACCATAAAGTCCCAAAAGCAATTGTTCCTGAAATCTAGCAAGACACTCTACAAAACCCAAAGTAATAAAGAAAAATCCATGCAAACTGATAATTTCATGAATATGCGCTTATTGTGATTATTGAGTAAATTCCTTTCCATATTAATCAACAATCATATTTGAATAGTTTTAGATTGGTCTAAAGAAGATTGTTGAAGAGATTTAAACATTCCTCATTCAGAGAATTACCATTTTAAAGAAAACATTTAACACCAATGGTGTCATTGGGTTTGTTCAGAGTAAACAGCACATGAGCCATAAAATCATTGTGGGTTTTTGCTATTGACCCACGAAGTTTATTTTCACCAAATCGAGGGGAGAGTTGGCTGTCAAGTGAAATATATTGGAAAACAATCCAATTCACATCAGCAATACAATAAATTCCACATATCTTCCGTTGGGGGAGTAAACACTAAATAGGGCTCAGGTTGCGAAGAGAGATTATTCTTCTATATTTTACTTCATTATCCATTGACAATTGAAAAGCAATCTTATTCGCAAAGACAATGGGATAATCTCCACAAATGAAGAAGAGGGATTGTTGCCCTGGATCTGTTCATCTTGCTTCCTTTTCACCATGTGCTTAACAATGCAGGCCAACACAGCTACCTGTGTGGAGATAAGTTGTCTGTGGAGACATGAGTGCCCAAGGACACTTATGTAACAACTGTAAAGTGCCATGCTCACCAGCAGTCATGAATGGTCTGGCCCATGATTGACATGGCCTGATGAAAGGTCCTGCTTGGAAGCATTCAAGTACTTCCCTTTGTTTACATTCTGCCCATTTCACATCTGCTGAATTACTCCAGCAATTTGTGTTTTACTTCAGAGTCACGTGAGTGACTACATGAAGAACCCGTCAGCTCACATGCGCGTCATTACGTCTAACGCATGGCGCTGCGACTGGCTGGTTGGCGCGTCGCTCCACCAGCGGTAAGTTTAAAAGGCCTTCAGGTAAGTGTTCCACTTAGTCTGCGGTAGTTTTTTTCTCCCATTCTTGTTACAGCTTCAAGAACGGACAAACTATGGATAAAGCGAGGGTGAAGTCTCGACGAGCTGCGGAGAGAACCGCTTCGGAAGACCGTGGGAATGCGGTCAGTGGGCGGCTGTCCATTTTGCCATCGCGGTCACTGACTGCTCAGCCAGCGATTACGGACTCGGTGCACCTGGAAAGCACTGTGGCTACCCCGCGGGTCGGGAAGGCCAAGTTCAAGTCCAACAGGCCAGTTGACTCGGATGAGTCCGGCCGGGAGGATTCGACTCCTGCAGCGGGAAGCGTCTTTGGACACCTTTCCCGAGTGGAGCATCTTATGGAGAAGATGCTCCAACATGATTTACTCCACAGTCGGGAGTCATATCAGAGCGGGCCTCGGGGGCCCGCAGCAGCGCCTAGTGCAGGGCTGCCTTATATCTCCCTATACGAGGGTGGGAGCGTAGGCCATCAGTGCTGGGCGGACTCGCATTTGAGCAAGCCGGTGGAATGTCCCGCTATACGGGACCCGCGAGAAGCAGAGATACCTACCCTGGTCTCTAAGTTTGTGATGACATCGCTGGTCGGGGAGCTGCTGGACGAAGAGCTAGCGGCCAGTATAAATTACCTCGCTTCTCACCAACTTCAAGAGTAGGTGATGATGGAGACGGCCATCAAGTACCACACGCCCAGCAACTGCGCCTCCCTTAAGGTTTCGGCTGTGAATAGTTCCATTTGGAGCTACATTGGTGGGGGCATTAAAACCCAAGAGGTCAAATTGCAAAAAATCCTGAAGCTGCTGGCGACGGGCATGAGAGCATACGCCAGGTCGGTAGACGGCAGCTCCATATCTGAGGAGCAATGGGACGCAATGGCATTGTTGTGCAACGCACATTTTGAAATAAATTGCTTTCGCAAGAATGCCATTTGTCCCGTCCTGAACCCCAAATTTGCGGGGTTGTGCAGTCTAGCAATGTACAACCTCCCAATTATATGTTTGGAAAAGACCTGTCCAAGCAAGTAAAGGAACTGGATGATGAGTCGAAGGCTGTGGGTCTACTTCGGGCTCTGCCTGCGAACAGACCTGGGTCATTTCGACGGCAGCACCCCTATGCCTCTACCAACACCAAACGGTCTGCGGAAACCACCTCCAGCTCAAGTACCAAAAAAAACGGCCGGAAGTCTTTTTTAGGACATGGCCCAAGCCAGCTGACAGCGAAGATGCGCAACTGGCGCACTCCAGCACCTCAATCCCCCAAACCTTCAGGGGTGGAAATGAACATCAAGAATCCACCAATAACCACGGAGGTAGGTGGGTCTGGTATGCCATGGAACATACAGGGTGTGGGTCTATTGCATGTTGGTCGTGGGTTACAATTCTTTTTGCATGAGTGGAGGTGGATAACGTCTGACTTGTTTATACTGCGCAGTATAGATGGGTTTGAAATTTACTGGCTCACTACCACCCACACAGCATGCTCCAAACCGTACCTTTGTTCGTTCACAACAGGATGGTTTGGAGGTTCAGGCTGAAATTCAGGCATTATATGAAAAAAGGGTAATTGAAAGGGTATCATCAACCTCACCAATTTGTATCCAACATATTTACCAGGCAAAAGGAGGATGGGCGTTGCTGCATCATCTGGGACTTGACCCAACTTAATACCTTTGTGCAGTACTAACATTTCAAAATGGAAACCTTTGTTACTGCCAAACAATTGATTTCCAAGGGATGTTATATGGCAAGCATCGATCTCAAAGATGCCTACTATTCGACGCCTGTTCACAAGGATCACAGAAAAGACCTGAAATTTAAGTGGATGGGGCAGCTATGGCAGTTTAAAGCGTTGCCTAATGGGTTGGCCTCAGCTCCCAGATTGTTCACTAAAATATTGAAACCTGTTCTTGCTCTATTACAGGCTCAAAAACACATAGTAATGGCTTATTTGGATGATATTCCTATCATAGGCAAAACTCTGGAGTTTACTATTTCGTCGGTCTCAGCTACCAAGCTCGTGTTCGAGCAGTTGGGGTTCCTAATTCACCCAGTAAAATCCAGGTTGACACCATCCAGAGTTATGGATTATTTGGGATTTACTATTGACTCCAATCACATGTCTGTAACTCTGCCTAAAGGCAAGAGATTGAAGTTAATAGAAGCCTGCAATCACTTTATTACACAGCAGCTGCCTAGTGGCCAGCTTAATTGGACAATTGGTGGCCACCTTTCCAGCTGCTAAATATGGACCTTTGCACTATCAGCAATTACAAAGAGCAAAGATGCAGGCACTTAAACACAATTTGGGCCACTTTGACAGGCCAATGCAATTACCAGCTGAAGCTGTTGCCGAGCTGCAGTGGTGGAAAGCCAATATTTTGCATTGTTCTGGCAATCAAAAGCCCTCCTGTTCTTTTACAGACTGATGCCAGTGCTCTGGGATGGGGCGTCACTGACACCGTTTCTAGCTGCGGTGGGAGATGGAATATGCATGAGCTATCTTTTCTGCAGGTGCACGGTATTAACTATTTGGAGTTGCTCGCAGCCCTCTATGGTCTGAAGGCTTATTGCGGGCATATGCACCATCTGCATGTTCAATTACAGATAGGTAACACCACAGCGGTGGCATACATAAGTCACATGGGTGGTATCAAGTCAGTATCCTGTGATAAATTGGCTAACCTCATTTGGCACTGGTGCATCATTAGGAATATTTGGGTTTCAGCTACCTACCTTCCAGGTAGATTCAACACGGTGGCAGACACCAGGTAACATAAATTCAATGACAACACAGAATGGATGTTGAATCATAGAGTGTTTAAGGATATTGTCTCTAGGTATGGAACACCGGTTTGTTTGCTTCAAGATTAAATCATCAGTTACCGAAGTATGTTGCATGGGAGCCAGACCCAGTGGCAGTAGTGGTAGATGCCTTCTCGCTACATTGGGGAGGAATGTTTTTCTACGCATTTCCCCCATTCTGCCTTGTCAGTCGATGTCTGCAAAAAATTCTGCAGGACTCTGCCTCCGGCATTCTGGTAGTCCCTGACTGGCCCACTCAACCATGGTACCCTCTCATCCTGGGCATGGTTGTAGAACCATTCATGACGGTTCTCAAAAACAGGTCACTGTTAACTCATCCCATTTCTGGGGCTGTACATCCTCTGCATGATCGGCTGAACTTATTGGTTTGAAGGTTTTGAGAAGACCTTTCCTCGGACTGGGACTAGCTGATCGCAAGGTGGATGTGCTAACTGCGGCCTGGAGAAGCAGTACCCGAAAATAATACGCCTCCTACATAAGGAAATGGGAAGCGTTCTGTGCGCAGTCCGATATCTCATACGACACAGCGCACATTTCGGATGTTTTGGAGTTCCTCTCAAAACTGCATTTTGATGACAAATTAAGCTACAGTGCCCCAAATTGTGCCAGAAGTGCGTTGTCGTCATACTTGCTGCCGAGTTCAGGACACCAGCCTGTGGGGTCTCATCCTTTGGTATCAAGGTTCATGAGGGGAGTCTTCAATTCGAACCCTCCTAGGCCCAGATACACTGAAAATTGGGATGTAGGGGTGGTCCTAACTCTGCTTTGCTTATGGTCTCCAGCAGCATCCCTGTCTCTACTCCGGCTCACATACAAGGTGGCCATGCTCATGGCTCTATTGTCAGCTCAATCAGTTCAGTGGTTGAAAAGCTACGTTTGGATAGAATGCTAACTCATGCCAGCGGTATCACCTTTTTTGTGTAGACCCTATTAAACAGAGTAGACCAGGTACTTCGGGTCTTAAGTTACAGCTCATGGCGTACCCCTTGGATCCCAAATTATGTGCAGTCACTTACCTCCAGCTATACATCAATATCACCAAGGGGCTTAGGGGGTACCCAAACGGCCCACAGGAGCCGTTGGAAGAGAAGGAGGGGGAGGAGCGACACCCGACCGGTAAGCTTTAAAATCAAGCGCGGGGCTTGTTTTTCTCAGAGGCCCACAGGAGCCGTTGGAAGAGAAGGAGGGGGAGGAGCGACACCCGACCGGTAAGCTTTAAAATCAAGCGCGGGGCTTACCGAAATCCATAACGTTCCATTCGGAGAAGTGTTTTTTTTTAGGAAACCGCTGATTGATGGGAAGTGGACTAGGGTAAGCAGCTGATTGGTGGGAAGTGGACTAGGGTAAGCAGCTGATTGGCGATCAGATTTCAGTGATTTCGTATTGTGTTGATATTGTATCCTGTGTAAGGGGGGATTATGAAGGCAAGGGCAGTGTACTGTTCTGGATGTCAGATGTGGGAGGTCAGGGAATCTGATAGCCCTCCAGACGTCCACATCTGCGCCAGGTGTGTCGAGATGGGGCTCCTAAAAGACTGTGTTAGGAACCTGGAGCAGCAGCTCGATGACCTCCGTCTGGTCAGGGAGAGTGAGGAGGTCATAGAGAGGAGCTACAGGGAGGTAGTCACTCCCAGACCACAGGAGGCAGACAAGTGTGTCACGGTTAGGAAGGGCAAGGGGCAGAGGCGGGGGCTAGAGAGTCCCCTGTGACTGTACACCAGGAAAATAGGTACTCGGGTTTGAGTACAATTGGAGGGGCAGCCTACCTGGGGGCAGCAACAGCGGCCGGGATTGACACCTGGAAATATGATGTTGTGGCAATCAGTGAAACATGGTTGCAGGAGGGCTGTGATTGGAAACTAAATATTCCGGGATTTTGTTGTTTCAGGTGTGATAGAATTGGAGGGACCACAGGTGGAGGTGTTGCATTGCTTGTCAGAGAGGATATTACAGCAGTGCTTTGGAAGTATAGATTAGAGGGCTCGTCTAGGGAGGCTATTTGGGTGGAACTGAGAAGTGGGAACGGTGCAGCAACACTTTTAGGGGTGTATTATAGACCGCCAAATGGGGAGCGAGAATTGGAAGAGCAAATATGTAAGGAGATAGCAGATATTAGTAGTAAGCACAAGGTAGTGATTGTGGGAGATTTCAATTTTCCAAAAATAGACAGGGAAACACATTCCGTAAATGGGCTGGATGGTTTGGAGTTTGTAAAATGTGTGCAGGATAGTTTTTTGCAGCAGTACATAGAGGTATCGACCAGAGAAGGGGCAGTCCTGGACCTCCTGTTAGGAAATGAGGCAGGTCAGGTGACACACTTCGGGACCAGTGATCACAATACCATTAGTTTCAATATAATTATGGAGAGAGTCAGAACTGGACCTAGGGTGAAGATTTTTGATTGGAGAAAGGCTAACTTTGAGGGACTGCGTAAGGATTTAAAAGGAGTGAATTGGGACACTTTGTTTTATGGGAAGGATGTAGAAGAGTAATAGAGGACATTTAAAGGGGAAATTGTAAGAGTACAGAATCTTTATGTCCCTGTTAGGTTGAAAGGAAATAGTAAAAATTGGAAAGAGCCATGGTTTTCAAGGGAAATTGGACACTTGTTTTGAAAAAAGAGAGATATCTACAATTTTTATAGGAGGCATGGAGTAAATGAGGTGCTAGAGGAGTATAAAGAATGTAAAAAGAATCTTAAGAAATAAATTAGGAAGGCTAAAAGAAGATATGAAGTTGCTTTGGCAAGAAAGGTGAAAGTAAATCCAAAGGGTTTCTACAGCTATATTAATAGCAAAAGGATAACGAGGGATAAAATTGGACGATTAGAGAGCCAGAATGGACAGCTATCTGCAGAGCCAAAAGAGATGGGGGAGATATTGAACAATTTCTTTTCTTCGGTATTCACCAAGGAGAAGGATATTGAACTCTGTGAGGTAATGAAAAAAGTAGAGTATGGAAACTATGGAAACTATGAGATTCAAAGAGGAGGAAGTACTGACACTTTTGAAAAATATAAAAGTGGACAAGTCTCCAGGTCCTGACAGGATATTCCCTAGGACATTGAGAGAAGTTAGTGTAGAAATAGCAGGAGCTATGACAGAAATATTTCAAATGTCATTAGAAACGGGAATAGTGCCGGAGGATTGGCGTTCTGCACATGTTGTTCCATTGTTTAAAAAGGGTTCAAAGAATAAACCTAGCAATTATAGACCTGTTAGTTTGACGTCAGTGGTGGGCAAATTAATGGAAAGGATACTTAGAGATAATATATATAAGCATCTGGATAAACAGGGTCTGATCAGGAACAGTCAACATGGATTTGTGCCTGGAAGGTCATGTTTGACAAACCTTCTTGAATTTTTTGAAGCAGTTACTAGGGAAATTGATGAGGGTAAAGCAGTGGATATTGTCTATATGGATTGCAGTAAGGCCTTTGACAAGGTTCCCCATGGAAGGTTGGTTAAGAAGGTTCAATCTTTGGGTGTTAATGGCGGAGTAGCCAAATCTGTGTTGGGACCACTGTTGTTTGTCATGTACATCAATGATCTGGATGTTGGGGTGGAAAATTGGATAAGTAAGTATGCAGATGATACTAAGATAGGTGGCGTTGTGGATAATGAAGTAGATTTTCAAAGTCTACAGAGAGATTTGGGCTATTTGGAAAAGTGGGCTGAAAGATGGCAGATGGAGTTTAATGCTGATAAGTGTAAAGTGCTACATCTTGGCAGGACAAATCAAAATAGGACGTACATGGTAAATGGTAGGGAATTGAGGAATGCTGTGGAACAGAGAGATCTAGGAATAACTGTGCACAGTTCCCTGAAGGTGGAATCGCATATAGATAGGGTGGTAAAGAAAGCCTTTGGTGTGCTGGCCTTTATAAATCAGAGCATTGAATATAGGAGTAGGGAAGTAATGTTAAAATTGTACAAGGCATTGTTAAGACCAATTCTGGAGTATGGTGTACAATTTTGGTCGCCTAGTTATAGGAAGGATGTCAACAAAATAGAGAGAGTACAGAGGAGATTTACTAGAATGTTGCATGGGTTCCAGCAACTATGTTACAGAGAAAGGTTGAACAAGTTAGGTCTTTATTCTTTGGAGCGCAGAAGGTTAAGGGGGGGCTTGATTGAGGTCTTTAAAATGATGAAAGGGATAGACAGAGTTGACGTGTATAAGCTTTTCCCATTGAGGGTAGGGAAGATTCAAACAAGAGGGCATGACATGAGAATTAAGGGACAGAAGTTTAGGGGTAACGTGAGGGGGAACTTCTTTACTCAGAGGGTGGTGGCTGTGTGGAATGAGCTTCCAGCAGAAGTGGTGGAGGCAGGATTGATTTTAACATTTAAAAGTAAAGTGGATAGGTATATGGACGGGAAGGGAATGGAGCGTTATGGTCTGAGTGCAGGTAGATGGGACTAGGGGAAAACAAATGGTCGGCACGGACTGGAAGGGCCGAGAGGGCCTGTTTCCGTGCTGTAATTGTTATATGGTTATATGGTTATATGGGGTCTGAGTTAGCATTATTTATTAGCTTCACGAAACCACATAAGAGGGTTTCAGCTCAGACCATTTCCTGGTGGCTTAAACAGGTTCTGGCAGATGCTGGGGTTGGTACTGAATTGTTTCAATCTCATTCCACCAGGGCTGCAGCTACGTCCGCAGCAAGGGTCATGGACGTCCCGCTAGACCAGATTCTATCAGCCGCAGGATGGTCCACAGAACGTACATTTCAAACGTTCTATAACAAACCCTTAGCCAGACCCTTTGCGAACTCAGTTTTAAGTTCGGGTTTATAGTCCCTCTCAGGTAGAGAGGTGACTATTGTTGTTTTTCTTTATGTACATTAAATTGTCAACATGTTTCATTTATGTCATGACTGAACACTCTTTTTTGTCCACTCTTCCTTGGTCAACTATGCAGTGTGTGACACATGGACTCGTTCCACGGCATGAAGTCACAGAGCTTTAAAATCTTCACGTAGTCATTCACGTGACTCCGAAGTAAAATAGTAGGATTAAATGAGAACTTAGCAGTTTGAAGATTGATCTTTATTTTATGAGGAGTTATGATGAGGGATTACGTGCCCTCTGCTCCCAACCCCTCCTCATAAAATTCAGCTGGTAGTTCTAGTTTCTCGAATCTTACTATTCTCAGGTCAACTGTTCCTGTCTGTGACTTCACACCGCTGCTTTCAAGAATGACGCACATGCGAGCTGACGGGTTCTTCACGTAATCCCTCATCGTAACTCCTCATAAAATAAAGATCAAACTTCAAACTGGTAAGTTCTCATTTAATCTTACTATTTTATTTTATAAACCAGCATGTGCAGTTCCTTGTGCCTGCCCATTTCATTGTGTATCTGTCTTGATGACAACACAGGCCAAGCAATAATGAATCAGCGCTCAATTTTGTGTGCATTTCTTTTCCGCTTCCCATAAATACAACTAAAGCAACTCTCAGATATACCTTTCTTTATAATGGCATGGATTATGCAATCCTGCTCACTGCTGATCTCTGGGGTAAGTTTCTACTTACTTTATTTGCTTTCTTCCTGTGAACCTACCTGCAGAAGCTACATTAACCTCTGCAATAAAACTCTATGGCACAGTAAAACCTTCCATTTAAAATATCCATCACAAAATTCCTGTTGAGGAGAGAGGAGTTGAGCAGAGTTGAATTGACCCTTGCCCATGAAACAAATGTTCTGTGGGATGTAGTGACATTCAAAAAAGTTCAAAAGCTATTTACAAACACAGAAAACCACCCCCCTGCAAAAGCATGTTTTATCTTGACCACGGATGCTGTTTGTGCAGAGTTTGAACATTCTTCCCATGACCGCGTGGGTTTTCCCCGGGTGCTCTGGTTCCCTCCCACATTCTAAATGCACACAGGTTTGTGGGTTTATATGTACAAAAGATCCTGATTTAAACCAAAGATGGACACAAAAATCAGAAGTAACTCAGTGGGACCCGAAACTTCACCCATTTCTTCTCTCCAGAGAAGCTGCATGTTCCGCTGAGTTACTCCAGCTTTTTGTGTCTATCTTCAGGTTTGTAGGTTAATTGTCTTGGTACAATTGTCCCTAGTGTGTGTGGAACATTGCTAATGTGCGGGGATCACTGGTCGGCACTAAACTAAACACTTTAAAAAAAAATATATATATATATATAAATAAATTACATCAGTAGTGATGTTCAGGAAATACTGGATTGTCACATAAAACGATTAGGTGCAGCAATGTTCTTCAAGGAAGGAAATCTCCTGAGTTTGTCCAATCTCACTTATATATGCCTCTCGACCCAAGAAATGTGATTGTTTTTTCGGTCGATCTTGACTGAGCAAGCCAGGCAGATGTATGGTGGGTACACAAAAAGCTGGAGAAACTCAGCGGGTGCAGCAGCATCTAAGGAGCGAAGGAGATAGGCGACGTTTCGGGTCGAGACCCTTCTTCAGATGTATTCTGTTTTGCTTAAACAATATAATAATGAAACCAGGCTGCTTATCAGACGGTGGTAGAGCAGTTGGTGCCACTGTCTTGTAATTCCAATGACCCAGTTTGATCCTGTCCTTGGGGGTTTACTGTGTGGAGTTTGTACATTTTCCTTGTGATTTCACCACCAACTTTCTTCTGCCCTCAAATTCATAGATAATCTCTGACAATTTTCTCCCTTGTCCTGACCCCTCACTCTCCACCTTAGACTATCCACAGACAGCTACTACAACCCACTGTCTCCCACAGCTGTCCAGACTACATCCCCTTCTATCCTGTTTCTTGCAAGGATGCCATCCCTTCATCACAGTTTCTCCATCTCCGCACTTTTTGCCCTCAAGATTATTTTTTCCACTCTAAGACATCTCAGATGTCCTCTTTTTTCAGGAAACACCCCCCTCTCCCCCTCCCCACCACGTTTGTGGATGGAGCCATCATCTGTGTATCTTCCCCCTCTCCTCCCCCTCCCCTCTACCACAAGGCAGAACAGGGATCATCCCCCGATCCTCACCTTTCACCTCATCAGCCTCTGCATCCAAACATCATTCTCCTACATTTCAGCCATTATGATTAATAAAGTAGTAAAGATCCAATGGTATCCGAGTATCTTCTTTACACCCACACCTTGCCACTTCCCACAAAGACCACTCTTTCCCTGATGCCTTTATTATCTCAACCCACACCCTCCTCAGTCCATCACCACCCCTCTCCCCATCTGCAGGCAACTACTCCCCACCCATTCACTAATCCCCACGCTTCCCTCCACCCTACCATTCCCCCACCAGTGCTCGCCTAACTTCTGTCCACTCCCCTCCCACTCTCTGACCCCAACCCCCACAATGAGTTCTGGGTCTGCCACGACTTAGATCTTTTCTTCCGTCACCTCCGCCTCCGTGCCTTTTTCTGTGGGAAGGAATGCTCACCATCTAGTGATGACCTCTTTCCCATCTTCACCAGTCCCCCTCCTCTTGGACTCCTCCGGACAGCCTTGTACCCTCTCAAGACCTTTTTATTTCTGTCTTCCTGCATGACATCAAGCGTCTCAACTTTTCCATTCCCCTTACCTACTCTTAAATAAAAAAGTCTGAAGAAGGGTCTCAACCCGAGACATCACCCATACCTTGTCTCTAGAGATGCTGTCTGTCCCGCTGAGTTACTCCAGCATTTTGTATCTATCCACCTAAGACTTGCCAACCCTTTCCCCATCCCTTCACCTCACCTCTTTCTCCCGTCTGTATCCAATCAACCACAATCAATCCAAAGAAGGGCCCAGACCAAAAATGTTGTCCATCCATTTCCATCTACACCGCTGCTTGACCTGCTGAGTTCCTCCTGCAGTTTGTGTTTTTGCTCAATGAAATCAAATTGCTTTGCATTCAACTTTGGACCAAAGTGTTAAACCCCTGTCTCATGGTGCGAGTTGACCCACGAGTGGACGCAACTTAGCGACTCGTGGCGCTAACGGCAGGTACCCGGGAAACTTGTTAACTCATGAAAAATTTTAAACATGTTTAAAGATTTCCATGAGTCAAATTTACTCGCAAAGTTAAAATTTGAAACATTTAAACTCGTTGTAAGAACGTAGTAGCCCGTGAGTTTACTGTATTGATTCGTGAGTCTACCGTGGGCACTCTTTAACTCAGTGGGCAGGCAGCATCTCTGGAGAGAAGGAATGGGTGATGGGATGACATTTCCAAAATTCTGCTGCGTCTTTGTTTTACTCCAGCATTGTGTGTTCACTTTTTGTCAAACAGCATCTGCCCTTTCTCGTGTAAGACATTATTTGTATCCGTGGCAGTTGATTGTCGCTCCCTTCAGTTTCCCAGAGGGTCAGGACGGGACTGGAGTAGGGAGGGAAAGGTGGGGGGGGGGGGGAGTGGGGGGAGGATGGGGGTGAGGGGAGCGGAGTGGAGGGTGGGGGGTGGTTGGGGTGACCTAGTATGGGAGTCAAGTGTACTGACTGTGTGGGCAGACACTTTGGTAGTGATTGCCCTTGGGGTTCACTGTCGAGGACTTCATAATGCAGAGAGCATTATAAATAGTGGAGCGACTAACCCTGGAAAGGGGAGAGACATCTCTCTGAGTTGGACCCAGGAAACTGAAGCTGAAATTTTCTTGAGGTTATTAAAGACCGATACATGGATGGGAAGGGTTTAGAGTGCTATGGGCCACATGCAGGCAAATAGGACTACCCCAAGACGCCAACTTGGACGGCACGGCCAAGCTGGGCCGAAGGACCTGTTCCCGTGTTGTACAGCACCATGACTAAGGCCTATCCAGTGGGATTGACATGTTTTGTATTTTTCCTTTCTAAAGATGCAGTGTATTTTGGTGACTATTGCACACTGCAGACCAGAAGCGCCTTCAATAACCAGAGAGAAGGGATGGGCGGGTTAGGTGAGCAGAAGAGTGGGGTTGTTTGCAGTTGCAGAGGGAGGGGGCAAGGGCGGTACAGTTCCCAGTCTCAGCTCCTGTTCTTCTGAGCGTGTGGACATGGACGGGTGGCGGCCCATGGAGTGGCAGAGCCAGCGTGCCCGCTGACTCTCATCCCCCCCCCACGCTGGGAGAGAGTCCCCGAGCACCTGACCCGGGGGCGACTGGCACTGACCTGCTGGCGTCGCCAAAGTGAAGACGGTGCAAAGCCCCCGCACCCGGTGCAATGGGCTGGAGTGGGGAGGGAAGGCGTCACACACATGGCCGGGAAGCAGAGGGATGGGGGTGGGGGTGGCGACAGACAGGGCCAACAATGAGATGGAGAAAGACAGAAACACCGACGTGCAAAGGAGATCTACAATAGTGCATGATCTCTCTCGCATTATGGCGGGTGATTATCGCCTGCCCGCTGTTTCTGACGTAAAGCCTTGGGATCGTTGCCCTTCATGTTGGCGTGGAGGGGGAGGGGGGTATTGTGCTGTTTGATCGCCCCCTGCTATCCCAGGGACAGGGAGACGCAGCACCGTTTGAGACAGGTGGGCAATCACTACCAAAGTGTCTGCCCACACAGTCAGTACACCTCTCCTACACTTGACTCCCATACCGAGTCACCCCCCCTCCTTCCCCCACTCCCCTCCCCTCGCCCCCCGCACCTTTCCCTCCCAACTCTAGTCCCGTCCCGACCCCCTGGGAAACTAAAGGGAGCGACAATCAACTGCCACGGATACAAATAATGTCTTACACGAGAAAGGGCAGATGCTGTTTGACAAAAAGTGAACACACGGTGCTGGAGTAACACAAAGACGCAGCAGAATTTTGGAAACGTCATCCCGTCACCCATTCCTTTTCTCCAGAGATGCTGCCTGCCCGCTGAGTGACCATACTGAGGGAATTCCCACGTATATGAAGCAGAGAGAAACGTGAGTTCTACACGGCTTCTATAACACTGTTGCTTCGCTGCCACCGCCACCGCCTCCTTGCTGCACAATGGCAGCGAGTGTGGGGCCGAGATCCTGCCTAGTTTTTTTAAGTTCTGAATAACTTTCAATACTGAATCAGAATATACTTACTGTATGAGATGCTGTCCAGCTCCTCTATTTGATACTTAAAACAGGCCTTCATTCACGGTTGGCTCAAGAGTAACTCGGGAGAGGAACTTGATACATCGCAGAAATGAGAAGTAAACGGCAAACTTAGACATACACGTGAGAACTCGTTTAAACTCATGAACATAAACTTGGGATCTCATAGACAACCATGAGTGTTGTTCTTTTCTTTCACTGGGGATCACTCGTGGGTGGACTCGCTCCGTGAGACAGGGCCATTATCCCCACCATGTGGAAATAAGTGGTATTGCAGGGAAGGGCTGGAAGTGACTGAAGAAGGGTCTCGACCAGAAACGTCGCCTATCTCCTTCGCTCCTTAGATGCTGCTGCACCCGATGAGTTTCTCCAGCCTTTTGTGTACCCCCGGCTGGAAGTGAGGTGTACTTCTGGAAAACCTTTTACTATTACTATTGAAACATGGCACAAACAAAGGCTTAATTAAACATCAAGGTATAAAAATGCAGTTAATGTGAGATTTAGATTTTCAATACGTAGTTGGGAATTTACTGGCAGAAGATTTAGAATAAAAAAGAATAACAATGGTCTTTTCCAGTTGGCTGCTGGTGACTGGTGGTGCCCCACAGGTGGGACTGCTATTTTTCTAGGATAACAAGAAAATAACAAGAATCAAAGCAGGGAAGAAGGATCTTCTGTGGCATTCTGTCCTGAATCTTGGTGGAACAAGTCTGTTTGTATATATCTCATAATCATATTAACTTCATTGTACGTTTATGAAGATCCATTTGGAATTCTGTAGCTGGCTTATTCAGTTTTTATTGAAAGAAATTTTGATTCTCCATGTCAAATTCAAAGAATGCAAAGGGTGTGAAGCGCAAAAGAACTGCAAGCTGGTTTAAAGTTCAATCGCTTAACGAAATAGTAAAAACTGCTACACCAAAAGCACAAGAGTTCAGTGCACACACACATTTGTAACAGCATACAAAATTGCACAATATAAGATTTCTGCACAAACAAACTAATAAAAATTAGAGGGAACATTGGATGCAGGTCAGTGATCTATTTCCCTCTCACCTTAATATTATCCTAACTAAAAGCCCTGGTTAAATATATCTCTGTTTAAAAAAACACATCAGTTTTTGCATAATGAAAGTGCAAGATTTCCAGCAGAAATGTCACAAGGTCATTGATTGCATTGAGTTACATTAAATATGGAAACATAGACAATAGACAATAGGTGCAGGAGTAGGCCATTTGGCCCTTTAAGCCAGCACCGCCATTCAATGTGATCATGGCTGATCATCAACAATCAGTACCCCGTTCCTGCCTTCTCCCCATATTCCCTGACTACGCTATCTTCAAGAGCCCTATCTAGCTCTCTCTTGAAAGTTTCCAGAGAACACGCCTCCACCACCCTCTGTTTGATGATTTGAATTGAGGAAGATTCTTACTATAAATAATAATAAATAATATGTAATAAATTGGCAATTATGACCGACAGGAGCAAAGGCAGCTTTAAAATACATACTGTATGAAACAGGTTGATTTCCTGGAATTCACACGAGATGAAACACATGGGCTGCATCCTGACAATGGACTTCCCTCACCTCTGCACAAACCCGGGGGAAGGAGTCGATGAGATTGTAGCCTCCGCACTTCACAAATCTGGAAACTGAAACTTGAATCAGCTCCAGAAAGCCCTGAAGCTGCTATTTCATCATTTACAGGCAGTGAACTTAATGAACATCTGTTGCTGCAGAAACTGCTCCATAAAAGTCTTAAATTGTAACAAGAGTTATCAAAACATACAGAACATTATACGTTGGTCAATTCACCTGCGCTCCATAGAGTGCTGTGAACATTGACCTTCACATGTAAATCCAATGGATATCAATATCTCCTTTCCCATGTTTGGGTCGAGTGCACACAGTCAGGAGAAGTTTGAATAAGTTCCAGGGGGAAAAAAATAATTGAAGCTTTAAAAACGGTACCTTTGTCCTTATGTACTGTGGTGTTGTTTAGCTGGTGATTCTTGCTGACACCTAAAGGCTCTGGTCCTGCAGGGGACCATTTCACTCTCCACAGATGCTGCCTGGCTGGCAGAGTATTTGCAATGTTTCCAATTGTTATCTGCGGCATCTTCAGGGGCAAATGCAGTTAATTCTAGAGGGCCTGTGTCATTTCTTTCTACAGACATGGGAAGTGTGGTCCATTTTAAACCTCCTGCCCTCATCCCTGTGAGGATCACTGTTTGCCTGTTGTGCACTGGAGTGGCAGGGTGCTACTCCAGTGTTATCTTGATGTGGCCTCTCTGCTGGTTAAGGCTATCAGAATCATTTACTAAAATCTGCCAGAGTTTGGTTAAAGTTGGGCCAAGCATGCACACCTTGTATTGGGTGGGAGAGGAGCACTGGTGAGGTAATGACATTGAAATAGATTCCCTGGAATAGAAAAGCATTGATGATAAATCTGACCTCCATCACTCTCTCCCTCTCTGAAGATCCTGGCGTTAAATTGAAATATTCATTGATTCTTTGTGTTTGGTACATACTTTGTCTATTGCTGAATGAAAAGATCAGGTTAAAAGTTATATCTAATTTTTACAAATACATATCCACTCTTGCAACTTCTTAGGATCTAAACATGACATTTAATAATGTGTAAAGATGCAGTTAAGATACGCAATGTTGCAGCAAGTTAGAGCATGTTATATTTCTTGTAACTCACGTGTTTCAGCTCAGTTGGTTACTTCCTATTTATTGTAATCCCTGGGATCAGACAAAGTCTGTAAAATATTTGTGTCCTGTGGGCCATGTGCAAAATGTGGAACTGAGTTACTGTGCAACCAATATGAAACGTCATCTGGTGAAATAAGATCCAATGTATAATTAAACCTGCCTTTTAATAATTTGGAAAGACCCTTCATGATTTTGACTCATGTCAATATGAAGTTGAATAAAAAGCCATCATGAAGGTAGACAAAAATGCTGGAGGAACTCAGAGGGTGAGGCAGCATCTATGGAGAGAAGCAATAGGAGATGTTTTGGTTCGAGACCCTTCTGTGCCATCATTAAACTATCGAGTCACTGTGTTTTTTTGTCCTTTTCCTTTCAGGGAAAATTCCGCACATCAATGTTGTGATTTATTCTTTGCAACTCAATGATTTGAATGAAGATGCCCTTCAAATAGCAGATGACTGGCATTCAACAAGATGTGAAATTGAAAGACAGTTGTTCCTGATCGTGGAAAGATCTGTCTACATTATGAATTTAATTTATATCATTCTTGCTCTCAGTAAGGCTGTAGAATTAGCAAACCTTCTCCTACGATACACATTTCTAAACAACAGGTATTTACAGCAACTGCATTTTTTTAGGGTTACCATTGCTGAGAATTGTTCCCATAAAGGAGGAAATTTTCCCATAAAGAAGGAATAATATACTAATCCACGGTAATACTGAATATTTATTTCCGATCAGCGGGATCATCAGTTTGAAAATTCACTGAATATAATGAGGTTTAGTTTCATTCCATAACGACACACGAGTTGGCAGTGGGAGTATCCATGTGGCACTTCAAGCCCGCTCCGTTCAGCAATAGGATCAATGCCAATCTGATACCAACACCACTTTGCTGCCAAATCAAAATAACCCCTGATTCCCACAGAATCGAGGATTGGAGGATTGGATCTTGGCCTTGAATATCGTTATTGATGACTCAGATGGCACAGCTCTCTGGGTTAGAATTCTCCAAAGATTCACAATTATTTCAAGGTTTCAAGGTTAGTTAATTGTCACATGTACCAGTTAAGCTACAGTGAAATCTGAGTTACTATACAGCCATATTAAGTGAAAAGCAACAAGACACAGTTCCACATAAAAGTTAACATAAATATTCACCACAGTGGATTGATTCCACATTGCTCACTGTGATGAAAGGCAATGTAGTTCAAACTTCTTCCTCTTTGCTCTCCCGCGGTCGGGGCGATCAAAGCCCCCACAGCTGGCAATCAAAGCCCCGGTCGGAGTGATTGAAACTCCCGCATCGGGTCAGTTGAAACTCTCACTGCAGCATGGAGCTCCCAATTAGGCCTTTTCTTACCAGAGACAGCAGGGTTCACGATGTTAAATCCACGATGTTAAGGCCCCGCGGTTAGAGCTACGATCTCTGCAACCCCACATAAAACAAACCAAGGAATCAGTCTGAAGAAGGGTCTCGACCCGAAACGTCACCTATTCCTTTGCTCCATAGATGCTGCCTCACCCGCTGAGTTTTTCCTGCATTTTTGACTACCTTCGATTTTTCCAGCATCTGCAGTTCTTTCTTAAACAAGGAACATTAAAACATACATTTAACATGTACTATAAATATCAAAAAAAAAACAAAGGCCAGACAGACTGTTGGCGAGGCAGCCACTGCCGGTGGCGCCACCCAGTCTGAGATAAGGTTGTTTCTTCAGTGATTGACGCAGACCAGCAATAATGCCCCCAGTATTTACCACTCTATTCAAGGAAACCCCTCCTTGGCATCTGCCTCAGAAACTGACAGGTTTCAATGGTATCAACTCACATTCACCTGTCCTCTGTTGCATTAGAACCATGATATTAAGCGGATTTGTGGAAACATCCGTTCCTTTCTTTTATTCACATTATCGTAACCCTTTGCACATTTGTAGTATTAAAATCCCAAAATTCACATTGTAAAGAATAGCATGTGTAAACAAAAGATATTTCATGAAAGCCAATTGTAGGAACAGCACCTCATATTTAGCTTGGGTAGCTTACACCCCAGCGGTACGAACATTGACTTCTCTAACTTCAAATAGCCCTTGCTTTCCCTCTCTTTCCATCCCCTCCCCCTTCCTAGTTCTCCCACCAGTCTTACTGTCTCCGACTACATTCTATCTCTGTCCCACCCACTCCCTTGCCATCAGTCTGAAGGGTCCTGACCCATTCCTTCTCTCCAAAGATGCTGCCTATCCCACTGAGTTACTCCAGCATTTTGTGTCTAATTTTAAAATCTTAACTGTATGGTCAAATTATCTTCCATTTCTTTGTATGCTGTTATTAATTCAACAGCTTAATTCCCCAGAGGCCCTTGTTTAACTTAGTTACCCTCTTCATATATATATATATATATATAGAAACATTTTTCTGCATGATTGAAAACTACTTGCACGTTTTCTCTCAAAATGTATATTCTGCTTGCTTATGGGACTTTTAATGTTCTGCTGCTGGATCCCGGAAACATCCCAGTCCTTTGGCTGACTACTTGTCCTTGACTCTTTACATACCCCATGCCTCATATTAGCATATATCGTTACCTCGGGCTTGCTTCAGGGTTTTCAGAGAGTAGGGATGAGGCAGTGCATGCTGACATTTCACTGAAAGTGGGGATCGTATGCAATGTTGAAACTATATTTGTGTCTGTGCATAATATGAAAATGTGTAGCATGGAAGCACCGTAATGAGTAGACTGTGAAAGGGAGAGTTATTTCCTGGAAATCCAGGCTGAAGCTCCACCATGTGGGCAGCACGTTCTCCTGAGCTGCGGAGCAAAGCCCAGAACTGGATTATTCTTGCTTGAAACAAACTGTTTGTTCATTTTGCAGCATTCACTTTGTCAATGGTGTATTTTACACCTCTTTGGTAAAATGAATAATTTATGCCCCTGTCCCACTTAGGCAATTTTTTAGGCGACTACAGGCGACTAGGCTGTTGCCACATGGTTGCCGGGGTGTCACCTGTATGGTCTCCTCAGTCGCCCAAAGAGTCGTACCTTTTAACTGGTCGCCGCTGGATTTTGAAATGTTCAAAACTTTTCAGCGACAGTCGGCGCCCATGGGCTTGACGCCAACAATCATAGCCTGACGTAGGTGCTGTCGCCAGGATGAGGTAGGTTGTCGCCAGTATGAGGTAGGTTGTCGCCGGTGCTGACTTTGGTGAATTCCATTGACGACCACCTACGTCAACCTATGTCAACCGGCGACAAGTACCGGCCACTGAATTGTCTTACCTTGTCGTAACTTGTCGCGGGTGGACGTAGGTTGTCGTAGGTGGACGTCCTATTGGTTGCCGTTTGTCGATAAACACCTGGGATTGTGAACCACACAAGTGCTGAAATATGAAACTGAAAGTGAAAGAAGGTTTGTTTCGGCAGCAGGGAAATTCCCTCCCACTGGACGTCAGAGAGTCTGAAGCTTTCACTGCAGAAGAGGATGCAAATGAGAGAAGTGAATTCCCATAAATAGAAGCTGACTGTTCCTCTGCAGCAGAACTTGATTCATCTGTGAACTGCTGTATTGGGCAGAAGATCCTTCAGCAGACATCTCATCAGCGGCACAAAGTGGAAGATGGACAGAGCAGCCAGTGTGACCATCCTCATTCTCCTTCTGTGTGCCATCACTGCACAGGGTATGTTGAGATGTCATTACCTGCGGTTTATTCCTCATTGTACTGTAGCACAAAGTATGAGTATATGATTCCCTGGTTCATGTGCTGTTTACAATGTGCAATGCAATTACACTTCCGAAGGTGTTATATGCTCTTTACAATGTAACACCGATTTGTATGAGAAACCTTTAAACTTTTTTAATTTAAATCAAAACCTTCTGTGTAATGCATGCATTTATATAGACAAGAACTGATTAGGGATAGTCAGCAAGGTTCTGCCAGGGGGGTAGTTGAGTCAGGGACTTTGCAACGGTTAAGAAACATTTAGACAGATACATGGATAGGACAGGTTTCGAGGGATATGGGCCAAACAGAGGCAGTTGGGACTAGTGTAGATGGGACATGTTGGCCGTTATGGGCACGTTGGGCCGAATAGCCTGGTTCCACTACTAATGCCAAACCGATCCAGCAATCTGACTGCAGAAGTGGAAATGCACCAGTGAACTGTGTTCAATCTGTATATACATTGTTTTCCTGGATTGTAGCTGTTCATTGGTATTTGATATTGCACTTCCAAATGCTCTACATTTTTATGAAGGAGTTTTTGCAACGACATAATAGGCCATGCATTAATTATACAAAAAAGCTGCAGAAAGTACCAGAACATTTTGTAGATTTTGCTCCCATTGATTCCAGGATTAAATCTGAGTGAATGTAATCATTCCGCAGGTATTCCGAATTTAGGATTACATGGACGGTGCCACTGCACTAGGACCAGATCGGATATTATTCATCCAAAGTTCATCCGGAGCCTGGAATTTATTCCCAGAGGATCTCACTGTGAGGACACAGAGATAATGTGAGTAAATGAGTCAAAGCATCAACTTCAACTTTTCTCCATCTGTGACTGTGAAGTTGTGCACATTGAATTTCTATGGAATATATTTTAAATATCACCTTCTCTTCACAGTATCACACTGAGCAATAAGAAAAAGGTGTGCGTGAATCCTGATGCTAAGTGGTTGCAGGCACTCATGAAAGGTCAGTGTTTCATTTTACCAGACATCAGCTGTGAATAAATGTAGATGCAGTGAATGTTTCCTCGCCATGTCAGTCTGGTCCTCCGTGGTGGAGGGCGCTGTCCATTGCTTCCTGCTGAACATTCCCACCAGTATTTGACACAGGAGTAGTCTCCGTGCACGTGTGAACCACAAGCTAGAGTGCCAGCATGCTCTTTGACTACGGTTTGCATCTGAGCTTAGCCTCTCACTCTCATCACCCAACATTCATTGTTCATATTGAGCTTTAGTCACTGGAAGGCAGCCAAGTGCCAAAATGCTGGGTGCAGAGAAGGTGCAGGGAATAAAGATTTAAGTAACATGATGGAGTAGCAATCACACGGAATGCTTTCTGCTGAATTTGTTATTACATTGAAACTTCCTTATTCCAAAATTCATCACACCCATGTGTTGTGCCCCATAAATAGTGGAAAAGATAAGAGAGTGACTTGAGGTTAGTTACATGTGCCAGGATATCCAGCATCTGACTTGCTCTTTTAGCAGGTTTATTTCTGCGGCTGGTCCAGTTGACTATTTGCTAAATTGTATTGGTGAATAAACTGTAAGCAATATTAAAGTATACAATACCATTTTTTTCATTTTATTTCAGGTGGCAGAAACAACAAATGAAAGATGAAGCTGCAGTCTGAAGGATGCACCTCCGCGCCAGAATTACCTGACAGGGACAGAGGAAGATCTATTCTATTTGTTTACTATCTGACATTGCTGCCTGATGGTTCATTCTAGAGTCTCCACTTAATTGACTTCTGTGGATAATTTTACTTCACTGTTCATCCTTTCAGTATAGGAGTAGAGAGCTCCTATACAGTTGTATAGGGCTCTGGTAAGACCTCATCGAGAGAATTGTGTACAGTTTTGGTCTCCTAATTTGAGGAAGGATATCCTTGTGATTGATGGAGTGCAGCGTAGGTTCACGAGATTGATCCCTGGGATGGCGGGACTGTCATATGAGGAAAGATTGAAAGACTAGGTTTGTATTCACTGGAGTTTAGAAGGATACGGGGGGATCTCATAGAAACATATAAAATTATAAAAGGACAAGCTAGATGCAGGAAAAATGTTCCCAATGTTGGGCGAGTCCAGAACCAGGGGCCTCAGTCTTAGAATAAAGGGGTGGCCATTTAAGACTGATGTGAGAAAACATTTTTTCACCTGTGAATTTGTGGAATTCCTTGCCATAGAGGGCAATGGAGGCCAAATCACTGGATGGATTTAAGAGATAGATAGAGCTCTAGGGGGCTGGTGGAATCAAGGGATATGGGAAGAAGGCAGGCACGGGTTATTGATTGGGGATGATCAGCCATGATCACAATGAATGGCCGAATGGCCTCCTCCTGCACCGAGTTTCTATGTTTCTATGTTTCTATGATGCAGGACTTGTTTACTGTCACAATAACATGGTAACATCGCAAGATAGTCCGCAATTGATTAATAGATCTCCATAATTATTTGGATTTGGTTTCTAATCAATGAAATGAAACTGAAGGTATCTGTGGAAAAGGATAAAAGAAATGAGTTAATATTTAATATTAGAGGTCAGAAGAGTGGGAGGTGGTGTTAGTTTTAGAATAGCATTTCCATGGACATATTGTCCATTTTGATCTTTGCCCACATGGAAATGCAGTGGATGGAATTGGCATGCGAAGAAATTGGCTGAGTTCTCTGTTGGTCAGAAATTAAGGCTCATTAAACTACTTGAATAACATTTGCACCAGCTTGCCCCAGCTCCCCTAATCTCCCCTTCCCCTAAGCCTACACTCCCATGCCTGCATCCCTCACATGACAACTTACTGAAACCCATTCTGTTTTCACACATTGCCTCCACAATCCTACATGTGTTACTAGCAATGGAGGGCTAATATATCAGGCCGTTATCGGTGCAGTGACATCGTTTAGAATGTCGAAAGTAAAAAAAATGTGAACATGTTTTTAATTTCACTGGAATATATAGAGTAAAGTTGTATTGTTTCAACATTTCACATGCTTCCTTTCCCTGTTGAATCCTGTTCCTAGTCTGTGATATGCAGACAGGAATACTGCGGTCCAGATATGTTTATTTCAGTTTGAATGAAAACATTATTTTTATTGAAATACAAGTGTTGTTGTTGGTGCCCGTTTACATTAGTGCCCATTGACCATTTTAACTGAGGCTGTGGAATTTTCTCTGTAAAATGTCAGACTAAGATCTATCCAAAGTCTGAAGAAGCAAATTCTCTGCAGATGTAATTTTTATGTAAAATACTTGCATTTTAGAAATTGGTGCTGCTAATAGTCTGATTATTATTGGAGGAAATGGAATTTGTAAATAGGAATAATGTCTGTACACTGATTCATATAAATATTTTCTCGTGGAAGATAGTTCACTGACTGAATTTAGTTGACCAAATGAGAAAATCTTAACATTTGATGTTTATAAATTTTGTTGACCATTCCTCAAATGCATATAAGAAAGTAAAATAAACTGGATTTCTCATGTCAGTGGGATTTCATGGAGTTTCTACAACTCACAGCATGCAACACAAGCGGTCTGGACAAGTGCTGGGCCTCACCCTGAGAGAAACACACTGCAAAGTGGAAGCAGTAACATCGCATTTGTACAAACATTGATTTAATCCAAGGCTTTATACAATGATGATAGAAGGATATGGGAGGGGGGATGCCAGTGGACGTACACAATCCGAAGAATGATCGTCGATGGTGGGAAAGATGCTGGAATCAATTATTAAAGAGGTAATATTGGGGCATTTGGATAGCAGTAAAAGGATTCGTCCAAGTCAACATGGATTTATGAAAGGGAAATCATGCTTGACTAATCTTCTGGAATTTTTTGAGGCTGTGACAATTAAATGGATGAAGGGGTGCCAGTGGATGTAGCAATTATAGACCTATTAGTTTGACGTCAGTGGTGGGCAAATTAATGGAAAGGATACTTAGAGATAATATATATAAGCATCTGGATAAACAGGGTCTGATCAGGATTGTGTACAGTTTTGGTCTTCTAATGTGAGGAAGAACATCCTTGTGATTGAGGCAGTGCAGCGTAGGTTCACGACATTGATCCCAGGGATGGCGAGACTGTCATATGAGAAAAGATTGAAATGACTAGGCTTGTATTCACTGGAGTTTATGTTTGACAAACCTTCTTGAATTTTTTGAAGCGGTAACTAGGGAAATTGATGAGGGTAAAGCAGTGGATGTTGTCTATATGGATTTCAGTAAGGCCTTTGACAAGGTTCCCCATGGAAGGTTGGTTAAGAAGGTTCAATCTTTGGGTGTTAATGGCGGAGTAGCAAGGTGGATTCAACAGTGGCTGAATGGGAGATGTCAGAGAGTAATGGTGGATGGCTGTTTGTCAGGTTGGAAGCCGGTGACCAGTGGGGTGCCTCAGGGATCTGTGTTGGGTCCACTGTTGTTTGTCATGTACATCAATGATCTGGATGATGGGGTGGAAAATTGGATAAGTAAGTATGCAGATGATACTAAGATAGGTGGTGTTGTGGATAATGAAGTAGATTTTCAAAGTCTACAGAGAGATTTGGGCCATTTGGAAAAGTGGGCTGAAAGATGGCAGATGGAGTTTAATGCTGATAAGTGTGAAGTGCTACATCTTGGCAGGACAAATCAAAATAGGATGTACATGGTAAATGGTAGGGAATTGAGGAATGCTGTGGAACAGAGGGATCTAGGAATAACTGTGCATAGTTCCCTGAAGGTGGAATCGCATGTAGATAGGGTGGTAAAGAAAGCCTTTGGTGTGCTGGCCTTTATAAATCAGAGCATTGAATATAGGAGTAGGGAAGTAATGTTAAAATTGTACAAGGCATTGGTAAGACCAATTCTGGAGTATGGTGTACAATTTTGGTCGCCTAGTTATAGGAAGGATGTCAACAAAATAGAGAGAGTACAGAGGAGATTTACTAGAATGTTGCCAGGGTTCCAGCAACTATGTTACAGAGAAAGGTTGAATAAGTTAGGTCTTTATTCTTTGGAGCGCAGAAGGTTAAGGGGGGACTTGATTGAGGTCTTTAAAATGATGAAAGGGATAGACAGAGTTGACGTGGGTACGTTTTTCCCATTGAGGGTAGGGAAGTTTTAAACAAGAGGGCATGACATGAGAATTAAGGGACAGAGGTTTCGAGGTAACGTGAGGGGGAACTTCTTTACTCAGAGGGTGGTGGCTGTGTGGAATCAGCTTCCAGCAGAAGTGGTGGAGGCAGGATCGATTTTAACATTTAAGAGTAAAGTGGATAGGTATATGGACGTGAAGGGAATGGAGGGGTATGGTCTGAGTGCAGGTAGATGGGACTAGGGGAAAACAAATGGTCGGCACGGACTGGAAGGGCCGAGAGGGCCTGTTTCCGTGCTGTAATTGTTATATGGTTATATGGTTATATGGTTATATAGTGTATCTAGACTTTCAGAAAGCCTTTGATAAAGTCCTGCACGGGAGACTGGTGACTAAAATTAGAGCACATGGTATTGGGGGTAGGGTGTTGATATGGATAGAAAATTGGTTGGCAGACCGGAAGCAAAGAGTAGGAGTGAACGGGTCCTTTTCAGAATGGCAGTGGAGTGCCGTTTACCATATATATTAATGATTTGGAAGAGGGAATTAGGAGCAACACTAGCAAGTTTGTGGATGACACAAAGCTGGGTGACAGTGTGAACTGTGAAGAGGATGTTAGGAGGTTGCAGGGGGACCTGGACAGGTTGAGTGAGTGGGCAGATGCGTGGCAGATACAGTATAATATAGATAAATGTGAGGTTATCCTCTTTGGTGGCAAAAACAAGGGGGCAGATTATTATCTCAATGGGGTTAGGCTAGGTAAGGGGGAGGTACAGTGAGACCTGGGTGTCCTTGTACACCGGTCACTGAAATTTGGCGTGCAGGTACAGCAGGCAGTGAAGAAAGCTAATGGAATTTTGGCCTTCATAACAAGAGGATTTCAGTATAGGAATAAAGAGGTTCTTCTGCAGTTGTATAGGGCTCTGGTGAGACCACATCTGGAGTATTGTGTACAGTTTTGGTCTCCTAATGTGAGGAAGGACATCCTTGTGATTGAGGCAGTGCAGCGTAGGTTCACGACATTGATCCCAGGGATGGCGAAACTGTCATATGAGAAAAGATTGAAATGACTAGGCTTGTATTCACTGGAGTTTAGAAGGATGAGGGGATTTCTTATAGAAACATATAAAATCATAAAAGGACTGGACAAGCTAGATGCAGGACAAATGTTCCCAATGTTGGGTGAGTCCAGAACCAGGGTCCACAGTCTTAGAATAAAGAGGAGGTCATTTAAGACTGAGGTGAGAAAAAAACTTTGTGAATTCCCTGCCACAGAGGGCAGTGGAGGCCAAATCAGTGGATGGATTTAAGAGAGAGTTGGATAGAGCTCTAGGGGCGAGTGGAATCAAGGGATATGGGGAAAAGGCGGGCACGGGTTATTGATAGCGGACGATCAGCCATGATCACAATGAATGGCAGTGCTGCCTCGAATGCCCAAAGGACCTCCTCCTGCACCTATGTATACACTTGTGCTGTGGTCCTTGGACTCCAGACTTCGTGGTCCCCCTTGCTACTGAAGTGCTTGTGGTAGCTGATGAAACCTGGAAAGGCAGCATCCTGGTAGACAATCCCAGATACCACTCTGCTATCATAACTTCGGAATGATGATGCTCTGACCATATCATCACACTGGGAGAGGCACAGCAGGCAGGAGATGGCGAGTTTAAAGGACAAGACCATGCCTACATCCTTTTCTCCAGTGGGAAAATAGGAGTAGAACCACTGTCCTGGGCTTACGTAGTCCTGGACATCCTGACTACTGATGTTTATCTGTATGGAGTTTGTCCCCGCAATCTGCATGGGTTTTCTTCAGGAAGCTCCGGTTTCCCCCCACACTCCAAAGACGTACAGGTTTGTATGTAAACTGGCTTGATATAAATGTATATTGCCCCTAGTGTGAGTAGGATAGTGTTAGCGTGCGGGGATCACTAGTCGGCATAGACTCGGTGGGCCGAAGGTTCTGTTTCCATGCTGTATCTCTAAACTTTAAACTAAACTAGACTCCAAGTGGCACAGAGCACAACTTAACACAGAAATCATAAGAGGAGAGGAACGTCGGGTCACGGGTGTGCAGAGGCCTGGGGCTTACCACTGCTTACCTGGATCAGGGTTGCTCCACAACTTCAGGCATGCGGACTTTAGACTGTTCTTTCTTCTTTGTAAACAGCGCCAAAATATGGTGACTGTGCATTTGTGGTCGTGCAGAAGAATTTCACGGTGCTGTGCATGCGTGACAATAAAGAACCATTGAACCATTGAAGAGACTGCTAGAATGTGAAGCAAAGGATAAAGTGCTGGAAGAACTCAGCAAGTCAAGCAGCAGCTGTGGAGAGAATGGACAGACATTGATTCTGATCGGGACCCTTGTTCAAACTGATCTTCAGTCTGAAAAAGGGTTCTGACCCAAACATTGTCTGTCCATTCCCTCCACAGATGGTGCCTGACCAACTGAGTTCCTGCAGCTATTTATTTCTTACTCAGGAACACTACCTTCAAGGATTGAGCTTCAACATCAAGAGTGACCCTGCCTAACCCAGAGAGGTCTTCCTGTTGTCTGCAACAGGAAAGGTCACTCCAAAGTTGATCTAAATTGGAAATGAAAATCAAAAGAACCATTGATGTTGTAAATCTGAAATAAAAATAGAACATTTTAGACAATAGACAATAGAAAATAGGTGCAGGAGCAGGCCACTCGGCCCTTCGGCCCTTCGAAACAGCGCCACCATTCATTGTGATCATGGCTAATCATCCTCAATCAGTACCCCGTTCCTGTCTTCTCCCCATATCCTCTGACTCCACTATCTTTAAGAGCCCTATCTAGCTCTCCCTTGAAAGTATCCAAAGAACCGCCCTCCACCGCCCTCTGAGGCAGATAATTCCACAGACTCACAGCAGGCCAGGCAGCATCATTGGAAGAGAAACGGTTCTGACAAAGGGTCTTTTCAGAAGTTCATAAGTTCATACGGTATTAGGCCATTCGCCGTTAGGCCTTTTGGCCCATCAAGTCTACTCCGCCATTCAATCATGGCTGATCTATCTCTCTCTCTTAACCCCATTCTCCTCGTATATCCTCCTCTTCCCAGCTGTGAGTGAGGAAATTATAGATTTATTGATGTATAAATGAACCTCTTCACGGCTGTGTTTCAGAAAGTCAAGGACTCCTAGATCCATGAATCTGGAGATGAGTTTAGATGGGATATGGTGTTGAAGACAGAACTATAGTTGATAAATAGTCCAGACCTTTGAATTCTACCTCTGCCACATCATCTACCAATGCTGTTTTGCAGTGCATTGTGGCATTTAAAGAGGCAACTTATCATCAGCTTCACAAAGGAAATTATGGATGGGCAATAAACGTTGGCCTTGTGATTGACACCCACAGTCCAAACATTAATTTTTGAAAAACATTCTATTCATCTGTTCTGGGTTTCTGGAGAGAAGATTCTTCAGGAGGGTGAACCCCTGGAAAGCATCTGGACCTGAAGTTGTACATCATTTTGTTCTAAAAACCTGCACGGACCAACTGGCTGGAGTTTGTATGGACAGCTTCAACCTCTCATTACTGGTCTAATTTTCCCACCTGCTTCAAGATGGCATCATAGAACCATAGAAATTAGGTGCAGGAGCAGGCCATTCGGCCCTTCGAGCCTGCACCGCCATTCAATATGATCATGGTTGATCATCCAACTCAGTATCCTGTACCTGCCTTCTCTCCATACCCCCTGATCCCTTCAGCCACAAGGGCCACATCCAACTCCCGCCTACATATGGCCAACGAACTGGCCTCAACTACCTTCTGTGGCAGAGAATTCCACAGATTCACCACTCTCTGTGTGAAAAACGATTTTCTCATCTCGGTCCTAAAAGACTTCCCCCTTATCCTTAAACTGTGACCCCTTGTCCTGGACTTCCCCAACATCGGGAACAATCTTCCTGCATCTAGCCTGTCCAACCCCTTAAGAATTTTGTAAGTCTCTATGAGATCACCCCTCAATCTTCTAAATTCCAACGAGTACAAGCTAAGTCTATCCAGTCTTTCTTCATATGGAAGTCGTGCCATCCCAGGAATCAGTCTGGTGAACCTTCTCTGTACTTCTGGTGAACCTTCTCTGTACTACATCAATAATACTGGTGCCCAAGAAAAGTATGGTTACATACCTCAATGAATACCGAATGGTGGCAGTAACATCCATGTTGATGAATTGTTTTGAGAGGTTGGTTATGGCGCATGTCACCTCCTACCTCAGCAAGAACCTGCACCCACTACAATGTGCCCATCACCACAATAGATCAATGGAAGATGCAATCTCACAGGCTTTCCACTCTGCACTGGATCACTTGGACAATAAAAACACATACGTCAGGTTGCGGTTCATAGACTACAGTTTGGCATTCAATATCTTCATCTCGTCCAAACTTTATACTAAGCTCAGGAAACTGGGTCTCTGCGCATCCCTCTGTATCACTCTGCAATTAGATCGTCAACTTCCTCATAAATAGAACACAACATGAATTGGCAACAACATTTCCTCCTCGATAACTATCAGCATAAGAGCACCTCAAGGCTATGGTCAGCCTCCTGTTCCACGCACTCATTACCTATGACTGTGTCACTGGCTACAGTGCGAACCATGGCAGCCACCTTCGCCTGGCAGTGTGGCTCCGGCTCCTGTGCCCGCCGTGGTGCGCACATGGGCTGGTCGTATCGTACGTCCCTCTGTCCGTTTCGTGCCACCGGTTCTGGGGGGGGGGGGGGGGGGTCCTGTGGCGGTTCCTGGGGAGTAGGCTACTCCCTGGTTCATCCCCCTCGGCACTTGATGGACCGGTCTGGAGGAGGCTCCCAGCTACGGAGATAAGAGCAGGGTCTTTTGGCACGAGACCTGTCTTCAGCCTCTCACTTTGTTGGAGACAGAGCTATAGTTGATTAGCTATAGTTGATAGCTGGTCGTCAGGCCACTCGGGCATTTGCCAAACTCCGGCAGGTAGCTGGCCATGGAACCAGCCTGGAGTGAGTTCACGGCTCATCCCCCACTTGACCGTGAAGACCTGGAACCGGAAGGGGGAGAGAGTCGGACCGGCAGATGCTGGACTAAGAGCAGTAGAAAGTGGACCGAGGGGGGGGGGGGGTCTTACCTCCCACATCTTCAAGGTCGGCTGTGGGTGGTGCCTCTCTGGGGTGCAATGGCTGAAGGACCGGAGAAGAGAGATGGCTGACTGGCAAACCATATGGGGAGAAGTGGCGGGCCAAGGATAGGCTGCAGAGAGGCGGTCAGGCCACTGAGAACTACGGGGGACCTGGCAAGGGGTGGATGGCACAGAGAACAAAGAGGTACCTGGTTGGGGGGGGGGAGGGGAGGGGGGCGCTGAGAACAAAGAGGGACTATCAAGGCTATAATGAGCACTTTGTAATTTTTTTGGCACTGGATACATGGTGACTCTTTGTTTAAAACAAAGAATTTCACTGTACCTAGGTACACGTGACAACAAAGTATTATTGAATTGAATTGAATGAGTGCCAGCAGTTCAACAAGCATTTACAGTCAGTGAATTGATGTTTATCATCTCCAATCCAATGTGACAGTAAATAATGAACTGAAGGAGATCTGTATTAAGATGCAGACTGCTTGGGCCACCAATACTGAGAAAACCAATTTACTTCCTGGGATCTCTGCAGAGCTCGATCTTTGTTATTGACATATTTTTTTAAAGGAATCCAGTTAGATAGTGCTTAAAATGCATCCATCTTTGCAATCAGGACAAAATAGTTATTTGATGGTAAATTCATTCTTTTAAAATGTAGCACAGGAAAATATTGTTAACAGCAGCCAAGAGAAAGGGAAGCATTTTCTGACATTGGAGGGACTCTTGAAGCTGAGATGTAGGAAACCCCAGGCTTTCTATTGCTATAGGTCAAAGAAAGTTGTGTTTGAATAGAGCGTATCGACTATTTGCATCACGGCCTGGTTTGGCAACTTGAAGGAATAAGAAAGAGGAATAAAGGAGATTACAATGTGGAAAATCACGGGTTTGGTTTGTTTATTATATTAGCCATTGAGTACTGTGTTACAAACCTGCCATTATTGCGTTTCAGTACATATGACAATAAAGCACTCTTGAATCTCTCTTCAACATAACAAAGTAATTTTACCAGTGACATCAGTAATTAATGTCAGCAGTTTAACAAGTATTCACAGTCAGTGAATGGATGTCTGTTACCTTCAATACAATGTGGCAGTAAGTAATGAACTGGTCTGTATTAAGATGCAGTCTGCATTGGCACCAATACAAAGAAAACCAGTTCACTTTCTGGGATCTTTGCAGAGCTCCACCTTTCTTAAAGCCCTGTTCCACGGTACGAGTTCATTCCAAGAGCTCTCCCGAGTTTGCCCTGATTTGAACTCGGAGATTTACGGTAATGGCCACTTGTCAGTACTTGGGGCTCTTGTGGTCATTTTTCAACGTTGAAAAACTTCACAAGTCTTCCCGTGCTTACCTGCCGTTAGTGAGTCTTCCCGAGTACCTGCCGTTAGCGGTATGAGCCGCTAAGAGACGTCCCCGAGCTCCGACATACCCATATAACCATATAACAACCATATAACAATTACAGCATGGAAACAGGCCCTCTCGGCCCTTCCAGTCCGTGCCGACCATTTGTTTTCCCCTAGTCCCATCTACCTGCACTCAGACCATAACCCTCCATTCCCTTCACGTCCATATACCTATCCACTTTACTCTTAAATGTTAAAATCGATCCTGCCTCCACCACTTCTGCTGGAAGCTGATTCCACACAGCCACCACCCTCTGAGTAAAGAAGTTCCCCCTCACGTTACCCGAAACTCTGCCCCTTAATTCTCATGTCATGCCCTCTTGTTTGAATCTTCCTACCCTCAATGGGAAAAAACGTATCCCACGTCAACTCTGTTTATCCCTTTCAATCATTTTTTTTTTTTTTTTTTTTTTTTTTAAATATTTTTTTATTGTAGAAACAGTATATACCAAGTACACTCTTATACGACATTGAGATTTATACAATGTATAAAATTATAACGTATTGATTATTAATTAGTACTATTTATGATAATTGTAGTATTATCCATTATACATTTCATTATTATTTATTTTATATAATTGGGAGTATATGTAGTATATTCCTAAAATAAGTAATACACTTAGATTTCTCAAATCATAGATATTCTTCTAATTACCAAATAGAAATCCCCGCTAATTTAACTACGTAGTACCCAATCTTAAACAACATTTTTTTAATATTCATAATGTTATCAAAATATTAATAATGTTTGTATTATTGTTAATTTTATATTTCATAGTTATTGTATAATTGAAAGTACATAGTTTTATATAATTACAAGTTTAAGACATCTATAATCTTTTTCATACAAACAGAAATAAGTGTGTACATATTAAAAATTTATATAGTATGTTTCTATAATTTTTTCCTTAATTAAAGATAGAGAGATAGAAAAAAGGAATAGAAAATAGAAAAGAAAGTGTGAAAAGTTTGATGGAGATTGAAGTATTACTAAGTAATCCAATCTTGGAGATACATTCATGATTTGTTATGTGTATTTCTTCATCCACTCAGATATTCAGGCCTCAGGCAAGTCCCTGCGCCGAACCGTTGTGACCCTGTAGATATTTAATATAGGGAGACCATATCTCCTTGAAAGAGATCTAACCTGTCCATGAGGACAAGTCTCAATCTCTCCAAGTGAAGTGTCTCCGTCATTTCTGTATTCCACATTTTAATTGTTGGGGATACAGGGCCTTTCCAAAATTTTAATATTAATTTTTTCCCAATTATTAAAGAATAGTCGATAAAAGTTCTATGATTCCTTGTAATTATTTGTTCCATTTCCGGTACTCCAAGTATGATTAACTTTGGGTCATAAATCATAGTAATATTAATAACTTTCGAGATTATTTTGAATATTTCATTCCAATATGTAAAATCTTCGTACAATTAGTAAATGAGTGTGACAGAGTTGCTTCCATGATTTGACATTTATCACATTATAGGTGATAGTTTTTGGAAATATATTATGTAGTTTAGATTTAGAATAATGTAATCTATGTAAGATTTTTAAACTGTATAAGTGCATGTTTAGCGTTTAAAGAGCAATAATGTATATGTTGTAGGCTTTCTTCCCATATTTCTGGACTTATTATTTGACAGTTCATTTTCCCAGCGCTGTCTATGTATTTCCGATGATGGGATATCACTTTCCAACAAAATATTATAAATGTATGATATCATTTTTTCTGTATTTGGGTGTTTATTCAAGCATTCATCTAAAATTTCACTCTTTCTATTTCTAAGTTCTTGTGTATTTGCAGAAATATAGTTTCTGATTTGTAAATATCTGAAATTATTCATTATTATGAAGCCCGTAAGTTTGTTGTAATTCTTGAAATGAAAGAAATGAATTATCCTTATAAAGATCCCCTATATTTAGAATTCCTTTATTTTTCCATTGTATAAAAGCTTTATCCATCATTGACGGTTTAAACGTAAAATTATTGGCAATTGTAAGAGCTAGCGGTATAATTTTAGTTTTTAGTGTTTTCTTTATTTGTTTCCAAATACGTATTCCACTTTCTATTATCAAATTTTCACTATAAGTTTTCTTAGGTACATTAATATTAGCAAATATTTATAGAGCTAATTTCAAATGGAAAACAGTCTTCTCTTTCCATTTTTAAACCAATTTGGTTTATTATCTATTTCTCCTAACCAAAAATTCATATTTCTAATATTAACTGCCCAATAATAGAACATAAAATTTGGTAAAGCTAAGCCCCCGTTTATTTTAGCTTTACATAAATGTTTTTTATTTATTCTATGATTTTTGAAGTCCCAAATAAAGTTAGTGACTATTGAGTCCTACTTTTTTAAAGAAATTTTTAGAAAGATATATCGGGATTGATTGAAATAAATATAATAATTGTGGGAGGAAAATCATTTTTATTGCGTTTTATTTTACCTAACATTGAGATAGGTAAGCTTTTCCAATATAAGATATTTTTATTTAATTTATTCAATAATAACGGGAAATTTAGATTTAAATAAAGAGTCAAATCTTTTTGTAACAAAAATACCAAGATATTTAATATTTTCATTTGTTAATCTTGAAAGGAAATTGTTGTAAATATCTGTAAATTATTCATGGTTATTGGCATAAGTTCACTTTTATTCCAATTGATGCTATATCCTGAAATTAAACCAAATTCCGTTATTAGTTTTAACAAATTACAGATACTTATTTCCGGTTTTGTAATATAAAGTAATATATCGTCCGCATATAACGAGATTTTATTCTTAGTATCTTTAGTATCGTATCCATATATTTCTGGATGTTAGTCTTACCCTTTTGAGCAAGGGGTTCAATTGCTAACGCAAACAGTAATGGTGATTAAAGGACAGCCTTTGTCTACAACCTCGAGATAAACTAAACTTAGTTGATAACATATAATTTGTTATTATTCTAGGCTGTTGGATTTGCGTATAATAATTTAATCCAAGTAGTAAACTTATCACCAAGCTTAAAGGCTTCCATCACCGAAAATAGATAAGGCCATTCCACCTGGTCAAAAGCTTTTTCTGCATCCCAACGAGATGACTACTAAGTCTTTTTTTATCACTTTCTTTTCGAATATATAATATTAAATAACCGTTCCCTTAAATTATATGAAGAATATCTTTTAGGTATAAATCCTGTTTGATCAGGATGAATTAATTCGTTAACAATTTTGCTTAGTCTTTGTGCAAGAATTTTTGTTAAAATTTTTTTGATCGGTATTTAATAAAGCAATTGCTCTATACGAACCGTGGGATCATCCAAATCTTTATTTTATTTTGGGTATAAGTGTTATAATAGATTCGTTCAATGTGTCTGGTAGTTTTCTCTTGTATATATACTCTGTTCATAACAATGATTTTAAATAGGACCATTTGGGCATGAAAAATTTTATAAAATTCGCGAGCCTATACCATCTGGTCCTGGAGTTTTACCATTTTTTAAAGATTTAATAGATTTCTTGATTTCTTTTCAATTGAAATATCGGCATTTAAAAATTCTCTATTTTGAGTAAATCTAATTCTTTTAAGTTACATACATTTAAAAAGGCATCTATTTCTGTTTATTTACTGTTGTGTTACCAGTATACAAATTTTTATAATATTGCATAAATCTTTCATTATATCCATTGGGTTGTATTAATAATTCACCGTTTTGTGATTTAATCCTATGTATAATTTTTTCCGCTTCAATTTTCCTTAATTGTCGAGCCATAATAGTTTTTGTGGTTGTCCTCCAAATTCAAACAACAATTGTTTTTAGTATGTTGGTAGTATTTTAAAAACTTGATCAGTATATATTTTATTTAATTTATACTTCAATGTTACAAGTTTATTATGTATTATTATATCTGATTTTGTTGCATTCTGTATATCTAATTGTTTGATCTCCCTCTTCTAAGTCATGTTGTTCCTTCCGAATCTTCTTATTATGGAAATGCTTGTGAAGAAATCATAATTCCTCGAAGATATGCTTTAAATGTTTCCCATAATAAAGAGCGAGATATTTCTGGTTGATCATATTATTTCAAAAAACATCTTAATCTGAGTTATGATGTATTCCTGAGTTGTTTTATTTTTTTAAAATTTTGTGGATTAAGTTTCCATTGTCCTAGATTTCCTGTTTTAAACCATTTATTTTTAATTTTTAAATGTTTAAAGGTGCGTGATCTGAAATATAATATTATATATTTGGATTCGTAAGTAAGTGAGATAAGCTTTTTTGCATCTACTAGGAAGTAATCTATATCTTGAATAGGTTTTTTATGTACTGGCGAGTAGAAGGAATATTCTCGACCAGTAGTGATTTTCTGTTCTCCAAACATCTTTAATGTTAGACGTTTGAATGTATGCGTTTAATAAATCACTAGAATGCGATTTAGTTTTCCTTTGTTTTGAAGATCTATCTAAATAAGGGTCTAATGTACAATTAAAATCTCCTCCAAATATCAAATTGTAGTGTGTTAATTCTGGAAATATTATTAAGTACTTTCTTAAAGAATAAAGGACTATCAAAATTTGGACCATAGATGTTAACAAAAATCATTTTTTCCCTATTTATTTCTCCTATTACAATAATGTAATCTGCCATCTTTATCAGATATAGTAGATATATGCTTAAATAAAGTACCTTTACGAAATAATATTGCTACGCCTCTTGATTTATGAGTAAAGGAAGAGTGGTATATTTTATCTATCTACATTTAGCTTTCAGCCTATTTCAGCGTCTTTCTTATAGGTGAGTTTCTTGAATGTAAATTACATCAGCTTTCATTGCCTTTAAGTGTGTCAATATTTTTCCTCTTTTTTATTGGTTCATTGATACCTTTATAAACACATCCAACTGCAAAAGGTTAATCCCTCGTTCCCCCATATTTCTTTTTAAATACCTGCATTTAGATTTTGTGGGAATCTAGAATAGGGTCCAAGGGTTCCGCGCAGTAGACTTAACCTTACACCCGAACACCGAGTATATGAATTTTAGATCTCTTTATGTGCTTCACGAGTGTATCTCCATTGTTCCAGTATATAGCTCCAGTCAAACTGAAAGATATAGTAAACATAGAAAAAATAATGAGAAGTTAAAAAAAGCTTTGAAAGGTGTATAAAGAATAGAAGAAACTACAAATAAATAAATATTTGTAGTTTGTGAAAGCCAAGTTGTGTTTGCTATTTAATCTAAAGGCTTCCTGCATTGAAAGTTATTAATTTAGCCAGCTCCTAAATTTTTTAAGAATTTTATTCCAATAGTAGATATTTTAAAAAAAACGGGAATATATATTAAAGAAATGAAAAGAGTGATATTAAAACATCATAAAAGTATATTATCTAAGGTTAGTTTAAAAAAAATCCAATATAGAGCACAGTTAAAGAATTTTTTTTTAAATACAAAAAATAGAAAGTCAATTATTAAAAAGGGAGAAATATATTGGAGGGAGGCGATACTCCCCAAATGTAACAGACATAAGATATTAATTATTAGTAGTATATTAGCAAATAGTGCAGAGTCGTTGGTTTTTAATAACAGTCATAGTAATAATAAAATCGCGTTATAATTTTAGTAGGTGAGGTTATTTTTTTGTGTTAGTGTATATTAATGAATAATTGACAATGTTCGGTGAGCTTCTTACCAATCCGGGAAAACATTTTCGTTCCATACGACATTGTCCATTGTCCTTCTGATTTTCTTCTAATTCCAGTTGTCGTTTAAAGTTTCTTAAAATTATAAGAGACCGTACCTAGGTCTTTAAAAATAGAAAAAGGCAGTATATTTGCTTGTAGATGGTTTTCAAGTGGTCAAACTGGCTATGTCAAATTCCATTGCTTCTGTTGGAGTCCTTGAAAAAGTGTTCCACGTTGTTATAAGTAACTCTTAAGATGGCGGGGTAATTCAGACCGTATCTCAAGATTTTCTAACCCCTCCATAATGTTTTTTGGCTTCGTTAAACGCTTTTCGTTTTCCTGGCAACCTCAGAGGGTGATAAGTCTCGATAGAAACAGATTCTTTGTCCTTGAAACATCAGATTCTTTGTTCTCCAGATGCTCTACGCATAATGTCCTCGAGGGGTGAAATCAAATTGTAACTTACAATGGATTTGTCTTGGGGGGGCGTTTTTGTACTTTTCTGTCCTTCTGCGACTCGGATGTGCACGAGCTAAAACAGGCAAGATCAACCAAAGATAAAACAGCTTGCAGAATTTAGCAGTGAATTCACGATGTCTTCGTGTTTCTCTTAAAACCTTCAGGAATCCCCTGCAATCCTCAAGTTCTGCCTCTTTTGATAGCCTTCCAGCTGCCTGCATTTATCGTTACTTTGATAACATCTCCAGTAATCGTTCTTGTTCTGTTATCAGCTTTGGGCTGTAGACAACAGTACTAGCCTCCGCTATCTTTTCAAGTTTTTTAATGCATCCAACTTGTTGTTCGAACCACTTTTGCAATAGGGTCAATCTTATGTTTAAAGTCTTTTTTAACATTTTCAAGTTTATCCCTCCATCTTGCGTACCAGGTTTATTAATCATATCAATGATTTTCATTCTTCAATATTTTTTTTCTGATTCTTCTTGGAACTAATTAATCAATTTGGCGTCCTTGTATCTTTTTGAAATTCCACACCATTGATTTTTCATCAAGTCCATGCTGATTATTAATTTGATATATTTCTTCCTTTAAATCCCCTGTATTACATTTCAATTCTTTTCTTTTATATCTTTCATTTTTTCTGCCTTGAACTCACGTTTTAAAATCAGCCACTGATGAAAAAAAAATTCTCAAGTCCCTCACACTCCTGTGTCTGCTTTCCCTGGAAACGTCTTCCCAAGAGCTGGCACCGACTCGAGTCCGAGGCTTTCTCCCAGCCTTCTCACCGGTCTCGCCCGGTGTTTTTCGACCCTTCGTTTTTCTTCGGTAGGGCTCCGTGCCGTCATAATGTTTGTCGCAGGCTGATTGACGTCAGACGGTAACCTGCTCCGTCGTGTTTGAGGCGGCAGACAGTGAAAAGCAGTCGATCGTTAGTATACTTTTTAAATCTGTTTAAAATCACCCGTTTTTTGAAAAAATTTTTGCGGAGCTGGCTGGTGCTGGTGGCTTACCCTGCAACCATAGCGCCATCCGGAAGCCCCCTTTCATCATTGTTAAAGAACCCTCAATGCAAGTCCCCCCTTAACCTTCTGCGCTCCAAGAATAAAGACCTAACTTGTTCAAAACCTTTCTCCTGTAACATAGTTCTGAACCCTGGCAACATTCTAGTAAATCTCCTCTGTACTCTCTCTATTTTGTTGACATCCTTCCTATAACTAGGCGACCCAAAATTGTAACATCCATACTCCAGAATTGGTCTTACTCAATCCTTGTACAATTTTAACATACTTGCCTACTCCTATATTCAATGCTCTGAATTTATAAGCCTAGCACATCCAAAGGCTTTCTTTACCACCCTATTCTACATGTGATTCCACCTTCAGGGAACTATGCACAGTTAATCCTAGATCCCCTCTGTCCACAGCATTCCCTCAATGCCCTACCATTTAACGGCCCGCTACGTTTCATTCTCTGTGCTTGCCACGAGTTTGATTTTTTTATAAACTCGGGAGAAGCTCTTGAATGAACATTCGTAAAACTGTGGACCAGGCTAATTAAGTTTAAGAAAATAACTCAAGATGCTGGAAAAATCGAAGGTGACAAAAATGCTGAGAACACAGCGGGAGAGCGCTCACCCGCTGAGAGTTTCTCCAGCATTTTTGTCTACCTTCCATTTAGTAAATGTCATTTTGTTAAACCAATTTCATTTAGATTGTGAGATTAAATGATAGTACTTTGCAATCTGGTACAAAATAGAAACATAGAAACATAAAAATAGGTTCAGGAGGAGGCCATTCGCCCTTCGATCCAGCACTGCCATGAATATGATCATGGCTGATTGTGGGAATACTATCTCTCTATG